>OY986948.1:4382697-4415197 GCA_963920595.1 Eimeria praecox
TTCACGCTCCCCTGAATCCGTCTGCAGGGAGATTTTAGGTCTTTATATGTAAAACCTGGACGCTAAACCCTAAACCCTAAACCGTAGACTTCAAACTCAAAGTGTTTGGGTGCTCAAACCCTCGGGCCAGGCAAGGTTTGTACGTGCACAGGATGCGGCTTCGCCAGCCCAACAGGCTACTATCGGCCCCAACTCGCGTGCAGCAGCAACAAGAGCAACAGTACCAGCAACAACAGCAACAGCAACAGCAACAACAGCAACAATCCCCTCATACACTTTGCCTCCTGGCTATCCGATGCCCCATACCTGCGTCGTCCCCACCTGTGTGCTGCTGAAGCAGCTTGAAGACGCGGAAGCTGCAAAGGCGAAAACAAAAAAGGCAGCAGCAGCAGCAGCTGCTGCTGCTGCTGCCGCAGCGCAGCAGCAGCAGCAACAGCAAGCGCAACAGAGAACTAATGAGCAGACCCTCGGTATCAACCGAAGCGAGAGAGCAGGAAGGGCGAGCTAAAACATTGCATGCGCTGCTGCTGTTGTTGCTGCCGCTGCTTTTGCTGTTGCTGCTCCTGTTGTTGGTGGTGCTTCTGTTGCTGCTATTGCTGCTGCTTCTGTTGCTGCTCCTGCTGCTGCTGCTGCTGTTGTTGCTGCTGCTGCTATCCTGACAATGAAGAGAGCAGCTGTGTTGTCTTTGGCTCAGTTGGAGGTTCTTGCTACAGCAGACAACACTGGCCAGCAGCAGCAGCAGCAGCAGCAGCAGCAAGCCACACACTTGCAGCCTTCGGAATTCATCGATTTAGTGTTGGGTCATAGATCATTAGCGGACGAGTTCTGCTATATGAACAGGTGTGTTGCTGCTGCTGCTGCTGCTGCTGCTACTGCTGCTGCTGCTGCTTCTCGTACTGCTGTTGCTGCTGCTGCTTCCGGTACTGCTGTTGCTGCTGCTCCTGGGTTTGAAATTATTGCTGATGCTGCTGAAATTGCAGCTGCTGCTAGATGCCTGGTGTCTATGCAGCGTAAGCTGCTGTTCCCGTTGCTGCTGCTGCTGCTGCTGCGGGTGCTGCTGCTGTTCCTGCTCCTGCTGCTGCTGTTGATGTTGTAGCTCTCATTGTGTTGGTGACTTCATTCAAAGTAGCTCTAAACCCTAAACCAGTAGCCCCAAGCCTGACCGTGCAGAAACCCTAGCGTTTCTTAGGGTTTGCAAGTATTTATTAGGGTTTTCAATTGTTAAGTAGGGTTTGGAAGTGTGTATTAGTGCTTACAACTAGTATATTTATTAGGGTTTATATTTGTTTCTTCGAGTTTATGTTGTTGTATGACTGACTGTTAGGATCGGCCCATATAGCTACGAGATTGTTCCCTTTGATCGTATAAACCCTGATGACTATTTAACATTATCTAGTCATGCAGTTTTACATTATAATGGATCTAAAGGAGCTGATTGTTTGACTCTTCATCAATGGAAGAAAGATCAAGAAATATACGCTCAACTTATTAGCGTTCCTTTCTTTAGAAATTACCCAAAGTGGAGAATGTTGGCCCTTTGGAAAGCAGCTATGAGAGAACTTCGTTTCAGGCAAACCCTAAACCCTAAACCCTAAATAATAAATAATAAATAATAAATAATAAATAATGCATCCTATGTTTTAAATCCTAAATCCTAAATCCTAAACCGTAGACCCCAAACCCTAAACCCTGAACTCTAAACCCTAAACCCTAAATAATAAATAATACATCTTAAGTTTTAAATCCTAAATCCTAAATCCTAAACCGTAGACCCCAAACCCTAAACCCTGAACTCTAAACCCTAAACCCTAAATTTAAAACCCTAAACCCTGAACATTCAAGGTGTAATCAACCCTGAGCAAACATTTATAAGCCCTGGGAAAGCCCAATAAACGCTAGGAAACCCTAAGGGATTCTGGCCCGCCTACAAAACCCTAGCAAAACCCTAGCAAACCCTAAAAAGGAGGAGTATACTATCCTAAACCCTTCTAAACCTTAACAAACCCTGCAAAACCCTACTCATCGTCGATCTAAACCCTAGGAACATAGATACAATGATGATTGTTTTTAATGTTTTTCTTGTGTTTTTATGATTATTATGTAATTATCTGATCAGAACATGTGCGGAGGTTTTAGAAAAGAACTTGTTTCCCTTGAATCGTATTCTAGGTCCTTCTTTATGTGTAGTACGAACGTTAGCGATGAAGTTAGCTACTTGGGAAGTATTAACAACTCTAGGAGATTCTGTTGTGTCTCTACAACACTTCGAAGAGCTACAAAAAAGCAAACAACAACAATTTAGTACAGGCCTGCAACGCCTATGGTCCGCCGTCGTGGCAGAGGTGGGCACGTAGGGTTTAGGGTTTAGGGTTTAGGGTTTAGGGTTTAGGGTTTGTGGGAATGTTTTAGTACCTATTTAGGGTCCTAGGGTTCAGATATTCGGGCTTAGGGGGTCTTTTCTTCCGTGCCTAATGCTTAGGGTTTAGGGTTTAGGGTTTAGGCTCTCTCGCCTTGTCTGAAAGAGGAGGCGCTTAGGATTCTTCATACGGGGTTTCAGGTTTGAAACCGAAAACTAGGCATCTATAGGGTTTAGGGTTTAGGGTTTAGGGTTTAGGGTTTGCAATTGTGCATGCAGATCCAAAAGGCTTGCGCCAACTCTCTCCAAGATTTCCTGCAGAGTAGCGGATTTGCACGAAGCCACAGGGGAGACGAGCTGCAACAGCCAGGCAAACCCTAGGCCCTAAACCCTAGACCCTAAATCCTAAACCATAAACCATAAACCCTAAACCCTACAATCAAATCGTCAAGCGGCACCGGTTTGAAGCATTGTGATTGGGCCTGCAATTTTTTCTGTCGAGGCATTGCTGCTTGCTAGAGGAAAATATTTAAGGGCTAGGGTTTAGGGTTTAGGGTTTAGGGTTTGGAGTGTGTATACAGTTCGTGGTTTGGAGAGACGAGGCCTTCACGGCGTTTCTCCTCTAGGGGCTCGGGGGCCTCTTAGAGGAACCCCTCAGCCAAGTTCTTCTGTTTCCTATACAGAGAAAGCAACAACTCGCATGCAATGTAGGAGGCTTGTTCGTTTTATTAGGGTTTGTCAATACGTCTTCGAGGCTGCTTTGATTGACTTCGCTAGAAATGCCACACAAAGACTCATTGATGGACTCGTAAGCCCCCAAAAGGGTTTAGGGTTTAGGGTTTAGGGTTGGGAGTTTAGGTTAGGGTTTAGGGTTTGTCGTTGGCAATTTAAAGTTTGAGGTTTGTGGTTCGGAGTTTAGCGTTTAGGGTTTAAGGCTTAGATTAAGGCTTTAGGGTTTAGGGTTAAGGGTTTAGGGTTTAGGGTTTAGGGTTTAGGTAAGTAGGAGAAGGGTTGGTGGCTCAGGCTTCGTTTGAAAAGATGGCTAAGGATGGGGAAGGGGTGCAGCAGCAGCAACAGCAGCAGCAGCAGCAGCGGAAGCCACAGCAGCAGCAGCGTCGTCTGCAGCAGAGTGCGCGAAAGCTTGGAGACAGTCGAGGGCGCAGCGGCGGTGCGGCAGCAGCAGCAGGAGCAGCAGCAGCAACAGCACCAGGAGGTCTCTGCTGCAGCAAACCCTTGTTGATGGTGCAACTCGAGCTAAGCCGTACGGGGGTTTCTTTGTCTCCTCAGAAGTATGTTATTAATAATAACAAAAACAATAATAATAATATTAATAATAATAGTAATAATAATAATAATAATGCTATTATAATAATATATTTAAAATAGTATTTATTCTCGTATTTACTCTAGTCTAATTTATATAAACATGCTCACTATATACCGCAATCTTGATGAAGACAGACACTGCATGCAAATAAATTTAACAGAAAACAGCTAGTAAGGCAGATAGATACTTATATATATAAAAGCATACATATAGATATGTATATGCATATGTATATATCTCTATGCATTTATATATATATATATATATATATATATATATATATATATATATATATATAGATAGATAGATAGATAGATAGATAGATAGATACAGGCATATATGTATATGCATATTTATTCATATATATGTACAGATGCATGCATGCATATACATATATATCGGCTAAATGCATATAAACACAGAGCATATATATATATATATATATATATATATATATATATATATATATATATATATATATATATACGTGCCTAAGGTGCGTACAGAAATCAATACATATAATAATACACGGCTATATGTACGGTTGTATATCTGTCTGTCTTTCCATAGTATATCTAAAAATATATATTATAGCTGTATGTTTATACTTTTATATCTCTATACCTGCAGATATACTTGTATAGATCTATCACTAGGCAGATCTATATGTATAGATTTATACATTTGCTCCTACCGTATAGATGCGTTTCTATCTATGCTTCCGCTTATCTATCTATCTATCTATCTATCTATCTATCTATCTATCTATCTATATATATATATATATATATATATATATATATATATATATCCTCTTCTTTCTCTACACACGCATAATATCTATACACATAAATAAATAAATAAATGAGTATATATATATATATGTATATATATATATATATATATATATATACAAGTAGACAATGGATGAATGCTAAATAAAGGAAAACATTAAAAAAGACAGAAAAGATAGAGAAATAAATAAACAAAAGAAGGAGACAGAAAAAAACAAAGAAACACAAAGACAGACTGCCGAAGAAATCGTGAAGACAGGCAGGCGCTGCATCGAGACTAAACCCTAAACCCTAAACCCTAAACCCTAGGAAGATGTTTGCTGCACCTCTTTCAGGTCTGCCTTTGTTGACTTCTTTCGTGGTATTCTTAATGAGACATTTGCTGTTATCTCTTCAACTCCTTCTTTCCTCACGGCCGATGAAATGGCGGCATTCACAAACCCTCTAACAGGCTTCGGTAAACCCTAAACCCTAAACCCTAAACCCTAGAGCTTCGGTTTCCTTCATACCTGATGAGAGAAACATTCTGTTGGTGCTACAGTTAGCGTGAAGCAGCAAAACGCTTTGCTTGAGGGTTTAGGGTTTAGAGTATCCTTTCTGCAACTCGAGGTCTGGGGTTTAGGGTTTAGGGTTTAGGGTATTAGGGTTTAGGGTTTGCGTCAACAGATTCAATAGGAGAGGAAGCAGCATGTAGGTCTTTCCCTGCTTTTCTTCAAAGCGAAGAATCCTCTCTTCCTCAGCTAACCCGCCAAACCCTAGAACTCATTGATGTTCTTTTTGACAGAGTCAGTGCGGCTGCAGAAGGATTCACTGTGAGCCAAACCCTAAACCCTAAACCCTAAACCCTAAACCCTAAACCCTAAACCCTAGGCTGTAGGCACCTCAAGAAAAATAAAAAAGACCAAAATGAATGGCTGAATGACACATCAATCACATGGAGGCACCCGTGCGGCTCCCAAAGACTAAGGCTGTTTAGGGTTTAGGGTTTAGGGTTTAGGGTTTAGGGTTCAAGGAGCAGCATGCTTGCAGAAATATGTTGAGGTATACAACAGCAGCGAAAGCCTCTCTACGGCTGCCCTGGAGAAGATGGAAGTCAGTGACTTCGAGTACGTCAACCTCAAAACCCTAAACCCTAAACCCTAGCCTTCCTGGCACACACACTAAACCCTAAACCGTAAGCCCTAACCAAAAAGCCCCTAAACCCTATTTGCTGATTCACAAACCGCAACCTCTAAACAGTAAACCCTAAACCCTATCTGCTGACGGGCAGACCCTAAACCCTAAATCCTATCCTCCGACGCACAAACCCCAAACCCTAAACCCTAAACCCTTGTGTTGTTGGGGTGTACATGCAGCCAAACACTAAGTACTTGGCAACGAGACGCTGATGAAGTCTCAGGTTTGTCCCCACAACTTGGCCAGGGTTTGTTTTGTTTGGATATATCAAAGCTACAGAAAACCCTACTACCTTCGCTCAAACGATCTATGGGTGCTGTGCAAAGCTACCTGCCCCAGGTGAGATACACCTCAAACCCTAAACCCTAAACCCTAAACCCTAGAACCTAAGCTCTATGCCCTAAAACCTAAACCCTCGAAGCGTTGGCACGACTTCTTTAAGTGCGTGCATTCGGCCCCTACAGCAACGAGCATCGCAAATCATAAACCCTAAACCCTAAACCCTAAAACTTTGGGGACCCGTAAAACTCATCACCCCAACCCTAAACCCCAACCCTACACTTCTCATTCATCCCTAATATTAGCACTTCTACACTTCAACTACTCTCAAGAAAAGCTATTAAGTATTCGTTCCACCTTTTAGGGTTTAGGGTTTAGGGTTTAGGGTTTAGGGTTTGGGGTTTGCGGTTCAGCTGGCAAACAGCAGCATGACGAAACTCCTTCAAGAGATATCATCAGCCAACGCGAAGCTTGCAGTTGTTCCTCAAGATATCAACTCTGTACGTCGAAGACTCAAGATTTAGGGTTTAGGGTTTAGGGTTTAGGGGTTTAGGGTTTATTTACAACTATCTACGTCATCGGGGTCTGCGCCTTGTGAAGCTGGTCTACTTCGTTTTTCTCCATTTTGTCTGTCCTTAGAGGATCCTGAGGTTACTGGTTTAGGGTTTAGGCTTTAGGGTTTAGGGTTTAGGGTTTAGGGTTTAGGGTTTGCGTGTTAGTACGTGGACTTCAACTGTTTTCTGGCGGAGACCCAAAAACAAACACTTCCAGAAATTGAAGCAAATGCCCTTCGGGTGTCTGGGCTCCTCGATATTCTTAAGAGAGTTTCTCTGAGGATTGATGCTACTACTAAAACTCTCTTTGCTGAACTGTCTCAAGGACTCGCGGGCCTAAGGTACACCCCAAACCCTAAACCCTAAACCCTAAACCCTAAATCCTATCCTAGGCCCACGCCTGCCTAGTGTACTGCTAGGTTGCGGTGTCGCACCCAAGTTGAAACCCTAAACCCTAAACCCTAAACCCTAAACCCTACCATTTAGCTGCAATTTCACAAACCACATCTGTTTGCTTCTAATTACCCCGTGGCCGCTAAACCCTAAACCCTTTCCGCTAAGCGCACAGCCCTGCGGGATCCCCAATCCTAAACCCTAAACCCTAAACCCTAATTTGTGGTTTTGTTTCTCACAGGACGCAGCTGCAATTCGCTGAATACTCAGTAGAGGGAAGTATTAAGAGATTCCAGGATGAATTAGAGGCGTGTGCCCCAGTTATAAAAGATAAATTAGTGTGTTTACAACAACAATTAGAAGATACGAAATTGTATGAAGCAGATACTACTCTAGAAGATGTACAAGCAGTTCTTCTTGGTTTAGAAAAACAAATACAAGATTTAAAAACTGAAGTTGAAAAATGTAAAAGGTTCGATAAAAAATGTTTGGCCTCCCTTCTAAAACCCTAAACCCTAAACCCTAAACCCTAAACCCTCCTCCTATCTTTCTTTCCTTTGCCTTTCAAAGTTACTCGCTAGAACCCCCATAGTTTAGGGTTTAGGGTTAAGGGCTTCAGGTTAGGCTTTAGGATTCAGGGCTTAGGGTTTCCTAGGTTTGAGGGTTTAGGGTTAGGGTTTAGGGTTTAGGGTTACGGTTTAGGGTTTAGGGTTTAGGGTTTGCGCAGGTGCGAGGACGTGTTGCGTGTGGATGCGACTCCATTTGAGGGTTTTGAAGAAACAGTTCAGCTTTTTGAAGATTTAAAAAAATGTTTAGAAATTAAAAAAAGTTGGACGGAGTTCGCCTCTACGATGGGGCAGGAGTTATTCTGGAAAGCTGATATCCCCCAACTCCAAGCTACCCTCCAGGTCCTCCAAACCCTAAACCCTAAACCCTAAACCCTAAACCCTAAACCCTAAGTTTTGCCAGGGCTGAGCGAAAGTGTTAGGTGTCGGGTTAGCCAGAAGCCTCTAGACACTCTGTAAGGACAAGGGGGCTTCCATGCTAGGGTTTAGGATTTAGGATTTAGGGTTTAGGGTTTAGGGTTTAGGGTTTAGGATTGTTTTCGTGCAGGGCTTTTCCAAGAGTCTGCAGGGTTTAGCTGGGGTTTTGGGGTCTCAGCCTCTGTATCAAACCCTACAAGCCTCTCTTTCGTCTTATAAAGAAACCCTAGCTGTTGCTACAGCTCTAAGAAACCCTGCATTAAGACAAAGACACTGGGATGCCATCAAAGGCCTCTTAGGAGATGAAATAAACTTAAAATCAGAAACCCTTCTTCTCAGCGACTTAGCCAACATCAAACGCCTCAAGGAAACACCGGAAATACTCGTAAATTACCCCTAAACCCTAAACCCTAAACCCTAAACACTTCCTATCCTGCAGACACCTACCTGGTTCGGGTCGAACCCTGCAGGCGCGTTGACGCATTTAATTGTGTTGAAATGCAGTATTCAGGGCTTAGGGTTTAGGGTTTAGGGCTTAGTGCTTAGGGTTTAGGGTTTGCTATTAGGAGAGGGGTTCTCGGCTTGGCTTTCTTGAAGGGTTAGAGTTCTTCATCGAAGCCCAGGATACTCTAAGTTTGGGGGATGAGCTAGGGTTTAGATTCTAGGGTTTAGGGTTTAGGGTTTATCTTTGTTTGCATGCAGACATTATCATCTGACGCTACTGCTGAAGAAACCCTCGAGGGTTTGCTGAGGTCTCTAAGACAAACTTGGGATACTCTGCAGCTTCCTCTTGTAAATAAAAGAATATCAAAAGATAATATTCCTATTCTCGGGTGTCTAGACGACGTCATTGCCACTTTAGACGACTCCCTCGTTAGCGTAAACACCATTGCTGGTGCGCCATTAGGGTTTAGGGTTTAGGGTTTAGGGTTTACGGGATAAGGGGTTTCGACATAGGGTTTACGTGTTTAGGGTAGTTTAGGGATGAGGGTTTATGGGAGAGAGCCTAGGCTTTTATATTGGGGGTTTATTAGGGTTTAGGGTTTAGGGTTTAGGGTTTGGCTTTGCGGCTTAGATATGTGTTCACAACTGTGTATGCATGAGTGTAGAATGTTTTGCATTTGATCACTTAATTGATTGTATGTTTTGAAATTAGGGTTTAGGGTTTAGGGTTTAGGGTTTTGGGGTGTATATGCAGCTTCTCCTTACGGGGCATTTATGCGAGGAGAAGTAGAAGAATTGCAAGGCGAGTTAAGTAAAGTTCAAGAAACACTCGAAGAATGGAGTGGAGTACAGAGTAGTTGGCTTTCTCTGTCTGCAATATTTAGTTCTTCAGATATTCGTAAACAATTAACAGCAGAAGCAGCAAAGTTTGCTGCTGTTGATGCTCAAATAAAAGCTATTTGTTTAGATGTTCTTGAATATAATATTTGTATTAATGCATGCAATAAAGAAGGGAGAATACAAACCCTTAAAAAACTATCGACGACTCTCGATGAAGTCAAACGAGGACTTGAAGACTATCTCCAGGCAACACTCACCCTAAACCCTAAACCCTAAACCCTAAACCCTTAACACAAAACACTAGACCCGAAAAATATAACATTCAATTCTTAGCTCTAAACCGTTGAGACGAACCTCTAAACCCTAAACCCTAAACCCTACCCCCCTGCATAAACCCTCAATGCCACGTGCACAAATACAACTCTGCAGCCGGCACCCTTCAGATCTAATTCGTGAAAGGCAAACAATAAACCCTAAACCCTAAATCATTAAGAGAGAAATACCTACACACTCAACCCTGCATCTACAAGCCCTAAACTCTAAACCGTAAACCCTAAACCCTAGCCAGCGCAGGTGTAACCCCCGACTTTCTTTCATTCCAAACCACAAACCCTAAGACCTCTTTCCCATCAGCTGTAAACGTTTGAAAGATGTCAGTTAGGATCTTCTGCTTGAATAACTTAGGGTTTAGGGTTTAGGGTTTAGGGTTTCCGGTGTATGTATGTGTGTGTGTGATGCGTGTGAAGAGCAAAAGAGAGTTGTTTCCTCGGTTTTACTTTTTATCTAATAAAGAGTTACTAGAATTAGTTAGTCAGGGAAGACATCTCAACTCTGTCGAAGCAATTCTAAGAAAATGTTTTGCTAACCTCTACTCTATCTGGCAAGAAGGAGACGGCAAAAACCCTGATCTTGCGGGTCCCCCAAACCCTAAACCCTAAACCCTAAACCCTAAACCCTACATCCTAAATCCTTTCGCAAAACCCTGCAGACAGCAACGCGCAATGACGAATTCAAGGAAGCCCAAGCCCTCTGTATACTCACCCACCACCATATTAAAACGCTAAACCCTAAACCCTAAACCCTAAACCCTTGGTGTATGCAGGAATGGTTTCGGCGGAGGGCGAGCGTGTGGCGTTTCATAAGAGTTTCAAACTTCGTGGTCCTGTAGAGAAATGGTTAACAGATTTAGAAACAACAATGAAGAAAACAATTCAAAACTTACTTAAAAATACAAAATCTGAGGTGTACGGACAGCCTGCTCATGAATGGGTTTTCCAAACCCCCGCTCAGATATCTGCCTGTCTCTCACAACTATTTTGGACCCTAGAAGTCGAAGATGCACTACAAAGTAACTATCCACCCTAAACCCTAAACCCTAAACCCTAAACCCTAAACCCTAAACCCTAAACCCGAAATCCTAAATCCTTAACATTAATAGACGTGAAACCACAGGGGGGTTTAGGCGGTTCAAACAACACGAAAATTATTTTGTCTGTTTCCTTGTCTGTTTGTGTTTGTTTTTGTTTGTTTGTTTGTTTGTTGTTTTGTTATTTGTTTGTTTATTTATTTGTTTATTTATTTGTTTATTTATTTGTTTATTTGTTTATTTGTTTGTCTCTGTTTTTCTTTGTTTTTCTTTTTATCTTTCTTTGTTTATTCGTCTTTTTCTTTTTATTTGTTTGTTTGTTTGTTTCGTGGTTTTTGTATTTCTGCATTCAATTTATTTTTATTCATTATTTTTCATTTGTTTTTAGTTATTTATTATTATTAACTTGTAATTTATAATTTGTTGTTTGTTGTTTATTGTTTATTTTTTGTTGTTTATTAATTGTTGTTTGGCGTGCTGCAGCGGGGGGACAACAACTCGAGGCAGTGCAGCAGCAACAGCAGCAGCTGCTGCAGCAGCTCACAGCAACAGTTCGTTTGGACTTGTCTCCTCTTCAGCGTTTTGCTGTCTCCGCCTTAGCTATTCAAACTCTTCACAATCGAGATGTTCTTCAAACCCTAATCAAACAAAACCTCACAAACCCAGACGCGTAAGACACCCTACTTTCAACAGCTTTAGGGTTTAGGGTTTAGGGTTTGGGGTTTAGGGATTAGGGTTTGGAGTTTCTCGGCTTTGCAGCTCAGGAGTTGGGATATGATGCAAGCAACCTAGGGCCTAGAACCTACTGGCTAGGGTTTGAGGCTTAGGGTTTAGGGTTTAGGGTTTAGGGTTTAGGGTTTGTAGCCTTCAGATGTAGATCAACCTCTTGCAAGGCATTGCGTGGTTGTTTGCGCATGGCTCTTCTAGACCTTCTAAGCAACCATTTAGGGTTTAGGGTTTAGGGTTTAGGGTTTAGGGTTTAGGGTTTGTGAATTAGGTTTGACTGGCAGAAGCAGCTACGACATTACTGGGAAGAAGACAGCGAAACAATTCTAATCGTTCAGCTGTCTGCGCAGTTTGATTATGGAAATGAATATTTAGGAGTCCCTCAGAGACTTGTTATAACCCCTCTTACAGATCGTTGCTGGCTAACCATCACCAGTTCGCAAACCCTAAATCCTAAACCCTAAACCCTAAACCCTAAACCCTAAATACGCGATCTGAAGTTCTGGTGACGGCGGTTTGTAGTGCCCTTAGCTGTGCAATCACCGTCTGGCCCTACACGAAGGTCCTTCTCCTCCCTAAACCCTAAACCCTAGACCCTAAACCCTAATGTGGGTGTGTGTGTATGTGTTTGGGGCTTAGCTGCTTTGAAGCAATTGTATCTAAACAGCAGCATTGCAGGGCCTGCAGGGTCAGGGAAGACGGAGACAGTGAAAGAGCTAGCGAAGATATTAGGGTTTTTCTGTGTTGTTTTGAATTGTTCTGAAGCTGTTGATTTGTATGTTTTAGACAAAGTCTTCGCAGGTTTGTTGTTTGTTTTTCTCACTATATATGTTAAGTAATAATAATAATAATAATAATAATAGTAATAAACAATAATAATATAAACAACAATACAATACAATAGAATAGAAACAATAATCTTATACATGCAGGTTCATTCATGCGCCTTTACTCTGTTGGGTTTTGTGTTTTATGTTTAGTTTAGGGTATTTGCTGCATGCGGTTGATGTATATATATATATATATATATATATATATATATATATATATATATATATATATATATATATATATATATATATAATTTATTTATTTGTTTATGCATGCAAGCATGCTGATGCTGGTTTAGGGGCCCTGGGATGTTTGTCTCTAAAAGAAGAAGCTTAGTTTGTATTTTATTAAATTAAAAATAAAACGAAGAAATCGATATAAACACAAAACACTTTCTATCCTTCTTCCTTCTGTTTGTTATTTTCGCTTCTGTCTGTCCTTATTATATTTTATTTGTTATTTATTGTTTGTTGTTTGTTGTTTGTTGTTTGTTGTGTTAGTTGTTTGTTCGTGTTGCTTTCCTTTGTTATGTTTTATCTTTCACCCTTTCCCTTAAGTTTATATTGTTTTATCTGTATCCCTAATCACGAATTGCCTTTAGGGTTTAGGGTTTAGGGTTTAGGGTTTAGGGTTTAGGGTTTAGGGTTTAGGGTTTGTGCAGGGGTATTGGCAAGCGGGGCATGGGCCTGTTTAGACGAGTTTAATCGTTTAGATTTGGAGGTCTTGTCTGTAATTGCTCAACAACTCCTTCGCATGCATCAAACTCTTCTTCTATCTTCTACAAACCCAGCATCTGCTCACAAGCCCCGCGTAAACATACACACACACACACACACACGCACATGCATGCATGCATTCACACATGCATGCATGCATGCATGCAGAAACACATGCATGCATGCAGAAACACATGCATGCATGCATACAGACAGACAAACAGACAGAAATACAGGCATGCATGCAGACAGAAACATTTCCATGCATGCATGCATGCATGCATGCAGACAGAAGCATATGCATGCATGCATGCATTCAAGCATGCATGCAGAAACACAGGCATGCATGCATGCATGCATGCATGCATCACGAATATTCGAGTTAGTTAGAAGTAGATAGTCATTCAAGTGGATTATGTTTTGTAAAAGTTGGGGCTTTGCATGCATGCAAGTAAAGATGCCTGTCTGCTGCTGCTGCCTACTTTGCTGCTGCATTTTGTGTTGTGGTCTGCCTTGCTGCTGCTGTTGCTGTTTGTGCTGCTAGTGCTGCTTGTGTTGCTCTTTATTTTGTTGCTGCTACTGTTGCTGCTGTTGCTGCTGATTATGTCGTTCTTTGTTCTGCTGCTGTTGCTGATATTGTTTCTGCTTTTGTTTGCTATTTTCTTATTTTGCTGCCTTTTCTGCTGCTGCTGCTCCTGCTTCTCCTTCTGTTGCTGCTGCTGCTGCTGCTGCTGCTGTTGCTGCTGCTGTTGCTTGTATGCTACAGGAGGGTTGCGTGGGGAGTCTCAGCTGTGGTGTCTTCGCAACTCTAAACCCTAATTATGGAGGACGTGCTGATTTACCTGAAAATTTACAATCTCTCTTCAGACCTGTGGCTATGGTGACGCCCGATTTTGAGGCAATCGCAGAAATTACAATATTCTCTCAAGGGTTTAAACACTCCAAAACCCTAGCTAACAAATTCGTCAAATTCTTCAAACTCTGCACCCAACAGGCAAAACCCTAAACCCTAAACCCTAAACCCTAAACCCTAAACCCTAAACTTAAAACTCTAAATCGAAAACCCGAAACCCTGGGAATAGAAATTTGGTTTCATGATCGTGTCTGCTTGCGCCTACTACCTAGGGCATGACTGCAGTGGATTAGGGTTTAGGGTTTAGGGTTTAGGGTTTAGGGTTTAGGGTTTGTGGTCTGCAGCTGTCGCCCCAAATTCATTACGACTTTGGCCTTAGGGCAGCCAAAGCGGCTCTGCTGAGAGCTGGAGAACTCCGGCGTGCAAACCCTAACAAATCAGAAGAAGCAGCTCTAGCTCAGGCTATCCGGTAAGGGTTTAGGGTTTAGGGTTTAGGGTTTAGGGTTTAGGGTTTAGGTTTAGTTGTGGAGTCGCTTTGGATTAGCACGACGAGATACGCTTGGCCTGCTTCAGGTGTACAGAGTGACCTACGCGGTCAAGGGGTTAGAGTTTAGGGTTTAGAGTTTAGGGTTTAGGATTTAGAGTTTAGGGTTTAGGGTTTAGGGTTTAGGGTTTATGGGAACTTGTTGGGTGTTTGATTTTTCTGCTAAGGGATTCAAACGAACCGAAATTTACAGCCGAAGACAAACCCATCTTTCAATCTCTTCTCCAAGATTTCTTTCCTCAAGTCCTCGAGGAATCTGATAAAGATGTAGCTCTAGAACAAGCTATCGCCGAATCTATGAAGTGCCTTGAGTAGGGTTTAGGGTTTAGGGTTTAGGGTTTAGGGGTTAGGGTTTAGGGTTTGAGCCGCCGGATAAGTGCTCGGCGAAGTCTGCTTTCAGCCTTACCGTTGTGTATTATTTAGGATCCAGGGTATAAGTTGTAGGGTTTAGGGCTTAGGGTTTAGGGTTTAGGGTTTAGGGTTTAGGGTTTAGGGTTTAGGGTTTGTGGGTATGCAGCTTGGTGCCGCATGCGGAGGGCGTTCAGTTAGGGGTTTATTTGCGTCAGCTGTTGGAATCTCGTCGTGGCATTATTGTTTTAGGAGCAGCAGGAACAGGCAAGAGCAGCACAATTGCTGCTGCTGTTCATTCTCTCTCTTCTGAAGGAGCTGCTGCTGTTGCTGCTGCTGCTGCTGCTGCTGACGCTGACGCCGACACTGATGAAGGGGATATGGAAGTAGCGACAACAACAGACCCCACCCCCACCAACGCCAACACCAGCAGCAGCAGCAGCAGCAGCGACAGCAGCAGCAGCAACAACAACAACAGCAGCAGCAGCAGCAGCAAAGAAGCTGCAGCATCAGGAGACCCCACAGAAGACATAGATGACGAGACAGCCGGCGATAACGACCTCAGCCCCCGTGACAGCAGCAACACCACCATAACCACCACCCCGAAGAACAACAACAACAACAGCAGCAGCAGCAGCAGCAGCAACAGCAACAGCAGCAACAGCAGCAGCAGCAGCAGCAGCAGCAGCAGCAGCGGCAGCAGCTGGTGCAGCGGTGGGCTGCAGTGTCGAACAGTTAACCCCAAGGCAATTCGAAGTATTGAATTATTAGGAGTTTTTAATGAAGCAACAAAAGAATGGAATGATGGTGTTTGCAGCAACATTATAAGAGATTTTATTGCTGCATCTTCTTCAAATATAAATATAAATACAAATATAAATATAAAAGATAAAGATAAAAATAAACAATTGCAATTACTTATATTCGATGGCCCTATCGATTGTCTTTGGGTTGAATCGCTCAATACTGTCCTCGATGATAATCAAATGTTATGCCTCCCCAATGGTAAAACCCTAAACCCTAAACCCTAAACCCTAAACCCTAATCCCGAAACCCTAAACCCCTAAACCCTAAACCCTAAACCCTGAGCTTTAAATCTAGGAGCCATAACTCTAAATCCTAAATCCTACACCTTAAGCCATTAAGCGTAAACCCTCAACTCTACGGCTTCAGCCCTAAACCCTAAACCCTAAACCCTAAACGCATAGCTACTAGGTTCTAGGGTTGCCCTGGTTGATTCATACGGCAACCTCCTCGACCGCTAAGGGATGCTGGTTAGGGTTTAGGGCCTAGGGTTTAGGGTTTAGGGTTTTCTATGTTTCACAGGCCAGTAATAGTAGTAGTTGTTGTTGTAGATCGCCTGGTGCTGATGACGGGTTCTTTAGGGTTTGTGGTTTGTGGTGTAGGGTTTGTGGTTTATTGTTTGCGGTGTAGGGTTTGTAGATTAGGGTTTGTGGATTAGGGTTTGTTGCTGGTGGTTTGTGGTTTGTGGTTTGTGGTTTGTGGTTTGTGGATTAGGGTTTAGGGTTTGTGGATTAGGGTTTAGGGTTTGTGGATTAGGGTTTAGGGTTTGTGATATCTCTGTAATTGTTTGTATTGTATTTAATTATTAGGTGAGCGTATACGTCTAACTCCCTCGATTCATTTATTATTTGAAGTAGCAGATTTAGAAGCTGCCTCACCAGCAACCGTCAGCCGCTGTGGGATGCTCTTCCTTTCTCCTCAAGTTCTTAACTGGAAAATTATTATGGAAGCATGGATTAATAGGTTAGATATACCCTCCTCCTCCTCCTGCTGCTGCTGCCGCTGCTGCTGCTAGTGTTGCTGCTGCTGTGGCTGCTGGTGCTGCTGTGGCTGCTGGTGCTGCTGGTGCTGCTGTTGCTGTTGGTGCTGCTGCTGCGCCTCGAAGGGGTGATGCTGCTGCTTCTGCTGTTGCTGCTGCTGCTGTTTCTCCTGGCGGTTGTGACGCTGCTGATGTTGGTGCTGCTGATGTGCTTGCTGTTGCTGCTGTTGGTGGGTGTCATGGTGCTGTTGCTGCTGCTGCGCATGCTGTTAGTGCTGCTGCTTCTGATGATAATGGATTGGTGCTCCTGCTGCAGCAGCAGCTGCTGTTGCTGCTGCTGTTTTGCACTGCTGCTGCTGGTGCTGCTGCTTCTGCGGTTACTCCTGTTGTGTTGTTTATGCTGCCGCTGCATTGCTTAAACCCTAAACCCTAAATCCTAAACCCTAGACCCTAGACCCTAAACCCTAAACCCTAAACCCTTACGTGTTTGTGTTCAGAATGGCGGGTTTGGTTCCTCAAGAATTTCTTTCTACATTGAAGTTTTTCTTTGAATTATCCATCCCTCCTTGTTTAGTTTTTCTACAGTCTGAGGGCGCTGCTGGTGATGCGCTTAACAGCAGCAGCAGCAGCAGCAGCAGCAGCAGCGGCTGTTCGCTGAGTGCAGAGACGATTGTTGCTTCGATATTTCGAATGCTTGTAGCTTTGCTTGAACTGCCTATACACCAGACACCCCTAGACCCTAGACAAAAAGGAAACAGAGATTTGAATGACAACAAAAGTAAACCCTAAACCCTAAACCCTAAACCCTAAACCCTAGGTGTAAACCCTAACAACAAACCTTAGCAGCCACCTCAAACCCTAAAGCGCTGTGGAAATTTCTAAGCCTATGCCTTAACCCTAAGATATATCTCTAAACCCTAACTCTAAACCCTAGACCCTAAACCCTAGTTTGGGGAGCACTTGAGAGGCAGCTGCGGGTTTTACTATTTAGGGTTTAAGGTTTATTGTTTAGGGCAAACAATAGGCAAAACGCGTGGGCCCATCTGGTGGCTACTACGATTTGGGGTTTAGGGTTTAGGGTTTAGGGTTTATTTAGGGTTTGTGTTATTTGTTGCGTGAAGGTCGTCGGATGTCGCAACGGGCTAGCAGCGTACATGCAGAACGTTTGCGGTGTCTGTACACCCCAGAGGAATTAGAATTTCTATCAGCCCCTTGTTTTTTTTTCTGCTTTGTTTGGAGTGTGGGAGGGAGTGGAGCAGTGAGAGATTTGCATAATTTTTCTCGTTTTTGTGAAGAATTGTTTGAAGAGTTTATAGCATTACCCCCAGGAGCAGACGTACTTGATTTATGTTTAAATATTGAATTAAAATCATCAACAAGTTCAACTTGCTTACGAAATCGTTCAGGTGTACATACACCTGAAGATGATATCTTAGAAACCCCAACTGAAAAACCTTCTTCTAATAAAATACAACTTAAAGATAAACAAGCTATGGAGAAATCAAAAAGAAATAAATCTTTTTTTATACATTCAGAAAAATTAATACCTCAAAATATTAATTTTGATCCTCATCATAATTTTCATTCTCTACTTATTGCATGCAAAGAAACTATTCGCATGCAAAACATACTTACCCTCCTCATTAAAGGAAAAATACCTGTACTCCTTAACGGTCCAATAAACCCTAAACCCTAAACCCTAAACCCTAAACCCTAAGCCCTATACCGTGAACAATATAGAGATAGTTGCGACAGACGTGAGAATCGCAAAGTATTTGCATCGAATAGCTTGATGTACTTGCCCACATATGGGCCCAGAGCTGGGGGTTTAGGGTTTAGGGTTTAGGGTTTAGGGTTTAGGGTTTTGCGTGAGGGTTTAGGGCCTAGCGGGGCAGGGAAGACTGCATTGATGAAGGAGCTGCTGCAGCAGAAGCAACGCGAAGAAAACCTGCAGGTTATATCTCTAGGGTTTTCTTCACATATACAACCCGCAGCCTTGCAAGCCCTCCTCGAATCCAGGCTCGAAACCAAGAGAAAGGCCCTGGTCAAACCCTAAACCCTAAACCCTAAACCCTAAACCATGCGATATTGCCACTGGGGGGTATACGCAGTGAAGAGATAATTTAAGGAGCAGCCAAACCCTTTTCGGGGCATTGCCATCAGCCATATAGGGCTTAGGGTTTAGGGTTTAGGGTTTAGGGTTTAGGGTTTGTGGTGTGCAGCTTGGACCCCCAGCCAACCACGATTGCATTGTTTGGTTAGATGATGTAAATTTGCCTCTTCCAGACAATTTTGGCTCTCAGCCGACGGCGGAGCTCATTAGACAAATTGAAGAATATAAAGTATTTAACAAACCCTAAACCCTAAACCCTAAACCCTAAACCCCAAAACTTAAACCCTAACACCACAATCCCAGGCTGTAAAACCTGAAGATGGATGCATCAGCAGAGACTGAGTAGGGTTTTTGAGTGGGGTTTAGGGTTTAGGGTTTACTGCTAGCGGGCTCTCTCAATTCTGGGTCTTTAGGGTCTGGCTGCTTGGCTTTGTCCATTAGGGTTTAGGGTTTAGGGTTGCTCCCTTTAGGGTTTCTTCATTAGGGTTTAGGGTTTAGGGCTGTTTGTGTGTTTTTCGCTGTTTATCTACCCCGATTTGCGTAATCGCTGTTTACTTTATGTTTTCTAGGGTTAACGTGTTGAACTCGAGTGTCTAGGGTTTAGGGTTTAGGGTTTAGGGTTTCTATTATTTCAAACCTTTCTACTCCTTCTAGGGTTTGCATGCTTGTGTTTATTGTTTCTATTGTCTCAGTTGTGTGTATTGTTTCTAGGGTGTGCATGCTTATGTTTAGGGTTTAGGGTTTAGGGTTTACAGTTTAGGGTTTCGGGTTTCGGGTTTCAGGTTTCGGGTTTAGGGTTTAAGGTTTCGGGTTTCGGGTTTCAGGTTTAGGGTTTAGGGTTTAGGGTTTAGGGTTTTGTGTTGTTTGTTAGGGTTTCTACGACTTAAAACGCATGCATTGGAAGTCTGTAGAGAGAATATTCTTTATTCTTTCTTCAGCAAACCCCACAGCCAATCGTCCTGCTCTCTCTCCTCGGCTGTCTCGACACCTTCAGGGGGTTTTAGTAGCCGAAATTGATGAATTCTCAACACAACATATCTTCCAAACAATCCTAGAAAAACATTTCGAACTCATCGTAAACCCTAAACCCTAAACCCTAAACCCTAAACCCTAAACCCTAAGCCTTCATATAGACCGCATAAACACTCAAACTCTTGAAAGCCACACGACACATCTTTTAAACAATGCTAGAAAAACACTTTGAACTCATCGAAAACCCTAAACCTCAAACCCTAAACCCTAAACCCCAAACCCTAAGCTTCCCACATCGACCCTCCCAAGCCATCATAAGCCCTCGTAAACTCTTGTAAACCCTCGTAAACCCTTTGCAACCACCCAGTCTATCTTGTAAACCCTAAACCCTAAATCCTAGACCGTAAGCCATAAACTGTCATATAAACGCCCCTATAAACCCTTCTAAACCCTAATATACTCTTGTATACCCTCATAAACCCTTGCTAAGGCTTTAGGGTTTTGATTCGGGGCTTAGGGTATAAACCTACGGGTTTAGGGTTTACGTTTCGTGCACTTGAAAGTAATTCCTATGCTAGGTGGTTGAAGTCTTAGGGTTTAGTGTAAGGCTCAGATGTTGGGGTTTAGGGTTTAGGGTTTAGGGTTTAGGGTTTAGAGGTGAGTGCGACAGTTAGAGGTACAAGGGTTTAGGGTTTAGGGTCTAGGGTTTGGGACGGAGTCTGCGTTTCTTTCAGGGAGCAAAGCAGGAGCTGCGCGTTCAAGCCAAGTCGATTGTCGATGCTAGCATTGGCAAGACTCTAAACCCTAACCCCAAACCCTAATCCCCAAACCCTAAACCCTAAACCCTAAACCCTAAACTGTAAAGCTCAAACTCGAGGTCATGAATTATTACAGTCTCCCCCTTCTTAGAGGAGCTTTGCACTTAGCACCTGTTAGAGGTTTGGGGTTGAGGGTTTAAGGTTTAGGGTTTAGGGTTTAGGGTTTAGGGTTTGAGGGGCTGCATGACTCCACAGAGCTGTACAGAGAGGTGAAGACAACTCTACTACCAACGCCTTCAAGGCCAACATATTTATTTAGCTTCAGACATTTAAAAAATCTATTTCAGGGGCTCATCGCAGCAGATGCAGACGCGATTGCACCTAGAAATGCTTTTGTCAGGTATACTAAGGATCTAGGGTTTAGGGTTTAGGGTCTAGGGTTTAGGGTTAAGGGCTTAGGGTTTGGGTGTTCGCGGCCTTCGCATGCTAGACAAAGCATGGGAGATCCAACGATCAAGAGATTATGAATACGAACCTTGTTCAAGGCCCTACGAGTTAGAAATTAGGGTTTAGGGTTTAGGGTTTAGGGTTTAGGGTTTAGGGTTTAGGGTTTAGGGTTTGGGGTTTCAGGTTGTGGTTACACGAGTGCAAGCGAGTGTTTGGAGATCGTCTGATGAGCCGAGAAGAAAATGAATGGTTGGAGGAGTTGTTAAAAGATTTGGCGGGACGTCGTTTATATTATTCTGCTGCTGCTGCGCTGCAGCAGCAGCAGCAGCAACAGCAGCAGCAGCAGCAGAAGTCTGGAAATTATATGAATTTGTGGGGAGATTGTTTTATTAACAGAGGCCAACAATATAGAGAAGCTCCTCCTTCAGATCAGCTGCTGCTGCTGCTGCAGAAGTACAGTGAAGAAGCTGTTAGCGTGTTGCATACAGGGGGGGATGGAGACACAGCAGCAGCAGCAGCAGCAGCAGCAGCAACAAACCCTATTGTTTTCTTCCCTGAAGCAGCAGAACGTATTGTCGCACTGTGTAGACACCTCAAATTCAATCAAGGAAACATTATTCTTCTCGGAGTTGCAGCCACAGGCAAACAAACTTCAACAAGAATTGCTGCATGCATTCGGGGCTTTGTCTTGGTATATCAATAAACACATGCATGCATGCATGCATGCGTGTGATGGTTGAGCAGCAGCAGCAACTCTTGCTGCTGCTGCTGCTGCTGTTGCTGTTGCTGCTGCTGCTGCTGCACAGGAACAGAGACAGACAGAAAGCAGAGATGAACACACCAAATGAGACAGATAGAAAATAGAGACAAATAAACAAAAGACATACTGAAGAAACACACACAGAGAGAGAGAGAGAGATTGTAGAATCTATCTAAAGTGTGTTTGCTGCTGCAGCAGTGCTGCTGCATGCATGCATATTGCTGCTGCAGCATTGCTGCTACATGCATGCGTTTTGCTGCTGCAGAAAGAATTTGAGTGTCAAGCTGACGGCAGCAGGGAGACTGGAGGCGACTCATGGCCAGGTTCTCAGCAGCAGCAGAGCAGCAGCAGCAGCAGCAGCAGCAACAGCAGCAGCAGCAGCAGCAATAGTATAGATGCGGGGTCTTCTGCAAACAGCAGCAGCAGCAGCAGCAGCAGCAGCAGTCGCAGCAGTGCAGCCATTATTAAATTTAGAGAACACCTCAAAGATGCTATGATGACAGCGGGGCTTTCTGATGGTAAGGAGACAATCCTTCTAATCAACGACAGACAAATTCTAGATGAAGAAATACTTGCTTATGCTGATGCTATCGCAAATACAGGAGAGGTTAGTACTAGGGTTTAGGGTTTAGGGTTTAGGGTGTGGGGTTTAGGGTTTGGGGTTTAGGGTTTAGGGTTTAGGGTTTGGGGTTTAGGGTTTAGGGTTTAGGGTTTGGGGTTTAGGGCTTAGGGTTTAGGGTTTCGGGTTTAGGTTTTGGGATTTAGGGTTTAGGGTTTGGGGGCTAGGGCTTAGGGCTCAGGGCTAGGGTTCGGGCCTTAAGGTTTAGGGTATAGGGTTTAGGGTTTACGGTCTAGGGTTTAGGGTTTAGGGTTTCTATATTGTGTGCAGGTGCAAGGTTTGCTGGATGCTGATGCAGTAGAGATGATAGTCTCGGATCTGACATCATCAGCAGCAGCTCGTGATATGATAAACAACAGCAGCAGCAGCAGCAGCAGCAGCAGCAGCAGCAACAGCACAGAGAGTGTGTTAAATTTATATCGAGAAAATATTCTAAGACGTCTTCGTATTTGTCTTTGTTTGTCTCCTGCTGGGAATGCCTTGAGAAGAAGACTTCGGGTGTATGCTGGCCTCACTAAGGTTTTTACGTTCTTATATTTTAATGTGTGGGGAGAATCAGCACTATCTGCTGTTGCTGCTCATCTGTTTGCCGCTGATACAACCCTATTGCTGCAGTTGCAGCAGCAGCAGCAGCAGCAACAGCAGCTAATGCAGCAGCAGCAGCAGCAGCAGCAGCAAGAACCGCAGCAGAACCAACAGGAACAGCAGCAGCAACAGCAGGAACAGCAACAGGAACAGCAGCAGCAGCAGCAACAACAACAGCAGCAGCAGCATATAAATAAACTATCTAAACTTTGCGTGGATATACACCTCAGCGCAGAAGCAGAAGCCTCGCATTTCTTTGAAAGAGAAAGAAGAAGAGTATATGTCGTGCCGAAGGCATTCTTAGATCTCATCCAGCTATTTAATCTTGTAAACCCTAAACCCTAAACCCTAAACCCTAGACCCTAAACCCTAGACCCTAAACCCTAGACCCTAAACCCTGAAGTGTATCATTTTTTGAGGCTTCTACGTAGCCTTGAACTCCAAACCCTAAACCCTATAGCCAATCCCCAATTCTGCATTTTCCGCCCTCAACCCTAAACCCTAAACCCTAAACCCTAAACCCTAAACCCTAAACCCTAGACCCTTTGTGTGTGTGTCTGTGTGTGTATATACAGCTGTTAGATCAACGTCGTAGGGTTTTGAATTCTAAGCTACAGCTGCTAGGGGTTGGGATATCTCGTCTTGATGCTGCAGCCGTTCAAGTGAAACAACTGCAGCAAGAGCTGCAGCAGCTTCGCCCTGTGCTGCAGGAGAAACATGCAAAGGCAGAAACACTATTGAAGGTCAAATATGATAGATACTACTTAGGGTTTAGGGTTTAGGGTTTAGGGTTTAGGGTTTGTGCGCGGTTTGGAAGGCAGAGGTTTGGAAGGCAGAGGTTAGGGTTTCGGGTTTAGGGTTTAGGGTTTAGGGTTTAGGGTTTAGGGTTTGTGTGCGGTTTGGAAGGCAGAGGTTTGGAAGGCATAGGTTAGGGTTTAGGGTTTAGGGTTTAGGGTTTAGGGTTTAGGGTTTAGGGTTTAGGGTTTAGGGTTTAGGGTATAGGGTTTGTATTGCAGCAAGTAGAGGCGGATAAGGCTATTGCTAAAGCTGAAGAAGAGAATGTTTCTAAGGAGAGAGAGATTGTCTCTCAACATCGTAGCGCTGCTCTCAAGCTGCAGACAGAAGCACAACAAGAATTTGATGAGGCTCTACCTGCGTTAGAAGCAGCTCTCTGTACTAAACCCTAAACCCTAAACCCTAAACCCTAAACCCTAGGACTCCAATATACTCTTTGCAAGCCGAAACCCTAAACCCTAGACAAACCCTAATCCATACAAACCTGCCCACAGGATAAGATAATGTTGCAAGTCTTTTGTTGTGCCTTCACGCTTCGAAACTAGGGTTTAGGGTTTAGGGTTTAGGGTTTAGGTTTGAGGGTTGAGGGTATATTACTTGTACTTGTTTGTTTTTGCATGCATTCTAATGCATGATTTTTCCTAATGCGTGGGGTGTTTGTACACATCTCTGACGTTTTGTATATATATATATATATATATATATATATATATATATATATATATATATATATATATATATATATATATATATATATATATATATAATTTATTCGTTTTGTTTTTCTTGTTTTTCTGTTGTTTCAGCATCACTAGATGCCCTTGATAAGAGAGACATAACAGAAATAAAGTCTTTTGCTAAGCCTCCTCCTCTTGTTATGTTGACTATGGAAGCTGTCTGTACACTCCTAGGCGAGAAGACAGAGTGGGAGCAGTGTAGAAAAGTGCTAGCAGACACAGGTGTGTCTTTGTCTTTATTTTTATTTCTTTGTCTTTGTTTGTCTGTCTCTGTCTTTATTTGTCTGTCTCTGTCTCTATTTGCCTGTCTCTGTCTCTATTTGCCTGTCTCTGTCTTTATTTGTCTGTCTCTGTCTCTATTTGTCTGTCTCTGTCTCTATTTGTCTGTCTCTGTCTTTATTTTTATTTCTTTGTTTTTATTTGTCTGTCTCTGTCTTTATCTGTCTGTCTCTGTTTTTATTTGTTTTCGTATTTATCTCTGTTTGTATATTTCTATTTATATTTTTCTTTTTCTGTATTTCTTGTTGTTTGTCTTTGTGTTTGTCTTTGTGTTAGTGTTTGATTAATTGTATTTATCGTACCTTCATCTATCTTTTTAATTTATTTTGGTATTTGTTTCTCTGTCTTTGTATTTGTTTATCTGTCTTTGTCTTTATTTGTCTTTGTATTTTTATTTGTCTTTATATTTATTTTATTTATTTTGTTGTCCTTTCTTTTTCTTGCTGTTCTCTTCACTATATATATATATATATATATATATATATATATATATATATATATATATATATATATATAATATAAATGCATATTGTGCTGTGTTTGCTTATAAGTATTTGTTTATAATTATATGTTTATGTCTGTATGCACATTCGCGTGCTGTGGTTTAGGGCTTAGGGTTTAGGGCTTAGGGTTTAGGTTTTAGGGTTTAGGGTTTGTTTTCTCGGTCTCTACTGTCGTCTATGAAAAAGACGTGAAGAGGTGCATGTACACCGCAGCACCTGCATGTACTATGGTTTGCAATAGGGCTCTACTGGTGGGGGGAACTAGGGTTTAGGGTTTAGGGTTTAGGGTTTAGGGTTTTGCATATTAGGCTTTTTGAATCGGCTAACTTCTTTTGATAAAGAACACATTCCCCCGGCAACCCTCAAAAAACTTGAAAAGATTCTCCAGCGGTATTTCTCCTAAACCCTAAACCCTAAACCCTAAACCCTAAACCCTTGTTTGCTCTACTCGAACTAGCCTTGTTAAACCCGGCAAAATTAATTTTATTCTATTAACGCTTTAGTTTACAGCCATTGTCAGGTGTACAGACAGCCTGCACATACACCTGAGACCTAACAACTCCTATTAAGCTTCAAGGAGTACACCAACAGATTAGGGTTTAGGGTTTAGGGTTTAGGGTTTAGGGTTTAGCTGTTCATGCTGTAGCCTTCAGGATCTAGAGTCCATGCTTTAGGCTCAATGGTTTAAGTTCAGCGTTTCTTACCCAGGGTTCGTGCTTATGAGTCTAGGGTTTAGGGTTTAGGGTTTAGGGTTTAGGGTTTAGGGTTTCGGGTTTAGGGTTTAGGGTTTAGGGTTTAGGGTTTGTGGGTTTCAGGCCAGACTTCACGCCCGAGGTTGTAGGGAAGCAATCTGTAGCAGCAATGTCATTATGTATGTGGGTGTTAGCAATAAATAAATATGCTAAAGTTTCGAAGGAAGTTGAACCTAAAAGAAAGAAAGTTGAAGAACTTAATGCTAGGGTACCTAAACCCTAAACCCTAAACCCTAAACCCTAAACCCCAAACCCTAAACCCTAAACCCTAATTCTTAGACTCTAAACCTTAGACAATAAATAAATATGCTAAAGTTTAGAAGGAAGTCGAACCCAAAAGAAAGAAAGTTGAAGAACTTAATGCTAGGGTACCTAAACCCTAAACCCTAAACCCTAAACCCTAAACCCCAAACCCTAAACCCTAAACCCTAATTCTTAGACTCTAAACCTTAGACAATAAATAAATATGCTAAAGTTTAGAAGGAAGTCGAACCCAAAAGAAAGAAAGTTGAAGAACTTAATGCTAGGGTACCTAAACCCTAAACCCTAAACCCTAAACCCCAAACCCTAAACCCTAAACCCTAATTCTTAGACTCTAAACCTTAGACAATAAATAAATATGCTAAAGTTTAGAAGGAAGTCGAACCCAAAAGAAAGAAAGTTGAAGAACTTAATGCTAGGGTACCTAAACCCTAAACCCTAAACCCTAAACCCCAAACCCTAAACCCTAAACCCTAATGCTTAGACTCTAAACCTTAGACAATAAATAAATATGCTAAAGTTTAGAAGGAAGTCGAACCCAAAAGAAAGAAAGTTGAAGAACTTAATGCTAGGGCACCTAAACCCTAAACCCTAAACCCTAAACCCTAAACCCTAATTCTTAGAGCATAAACCTTATACACCAAAATGTCTCTAAAGAGGAGTGAAAGCCGAAGAAATAAATGCCAGGGTACAGGCCTTAAACCCTAAACCCTAAACCCTAAACCCTAAACCCTAAACCCTAAACCCTAACAGGGTTCTGAAGAAGAGGGAAAGCCGAAGAACTAAACGCCCACTTATAAACCCTAAACCCTAAACCCTATGTGCCAACCAACTTCACAGGCTTTGTTTACAAGTCTTCAAATGTTTATATATATATATATATATATATATATATATATATATATATATATATATATATATATATATATATATATATATATATATATATATATATATATATCTTTCTCTCCCTCCCCTCTCTACAAACCCTAAACCCCCGAGTTAAGTTTAATTAGGCTGTGTAGGGTTTGTGAGGGTAAGAAATTGCGGTGTATGTACAGCTCGCGGAAGCAGATGAAGCCTTGAAAGCCTCACAGAGGCGTTGTGCTCAAGTCAAAGAAGAAGTAGAAAAAGTAGAGAATGAATTACAACAACAATTAAGAGAGAAAGAAAAATTAGAAGAAGAAACATTGCTTTGTAAAACAAGACTTAGTAGAGCAAGCTTTCTTACACAAGGACTCACAAAAGAAGCCGTAAACCCTAAACCCTAAACCCTAAACCCTAAACCCTAAACCCTAAACCCTAATATATAAACCCTAAACCTTAACACGTTCTGATATATGGCTTCTCCTCCATATAAATCCTAATCTATAAACCCCAATGAATAAACCCTAATACAAACCATCTATGTCTTATGCTTAGCAAACCCCTTCAAACCCTCAAGGGTTTAGGGTTTAGGGTTTAGGGTTTAGGGTTTTTTTTGATTTAAAGGTACGATGGCGCGAATCTCTTGCAACAGCAGCTCAACAACTATCTTCCCTTGAAGGAGACAGTCTCCTTGCAGCAGCAAACTTAATCTACTTGGGGCCGTTTATAGAAATATACAGAGAAAGGCTGCAGCAGCAGTGGGAGGTGCTGCTGCAGCAGCAGCAACTGGCCTTCTCTAAAGACTTCAATCTTAGAGATATTATGTCTAGCCCCGTTGAAATAAACGAATGGCGCATGCAGGTAAACCCCAATAGCAACAACAGCAGCAGCAGCAACAGCAAGAGCAACAGCAGCAGCAGCAACAGGAGCAGCAACAGTAGCAGCAGCAGCTAGAGATGCAGCAACTGCAGCAGCAGCAGCAGCAACAGTAGCAGCAACTGCAACAGCAGCAATAGTAGCAGCGACAAAAGCAGATGCAACAGAAGCAGCAACAGGAGAAGCAGTGGCAGCAGCAGCAGCAAATGCAGCAGCAGCAACAGTAGCAGCAATAGCAGCAGCAGCAAATGCAGCAGCAGCAACAGTAGCAGCAGCAACAGCAGCATCAACAACAGAAGCAGCTCCTTCAAGAGCATCATCTATGTAGTGAATCTGCAGCGTCGGGTATATCTGCTGCTGCTGCTGCTGCAGTTGCTGCTGCTGCGGCTGCTGCTGCTACAGCTGCTGTTGCTGCTGCAGCTGCTGCAGCTGCTGCTGCTACAGCTGCTGCTGCTGCTACAGTTGCTGCTGCTACAGCTGCTGCTGCTGCTACAGCTGCTGCTACACCGCTGCTGCTGCTGCTGCTGCTCCAGCTGCCGTTGCTGCTGCTGCTGCTGTATGTGTGTATGTGTGGTGGGTTTGTTATTTCGAATTAAATTAAAATAAATCAAATCAAATCAAATCAAATCAAATCAAATCAAATCAAATTAAATCAAATTAAATTAAATTAAATTAAATTAAATCAAATTAAATTAAATTAAATTAAATTAAATTAAATTAAATTAAATTAAATTAAATTATATAGAATAAAGTAGAATAAAATGAGGTAAACTTAAACAGAATAAATAAAATAAAATAAAATAAAGTAAATACTTTTGTTTATTTGTTTGTTTAGGGTCTCCCTGGGGATTCATCTTCTACCTTTGGGGCTGTTGTTGTTTCACGTAGTTTAGAATTAAATAAAATTGTTTTAATGATTGATCCTCAACAACAAACCAAAGTTTGGTTCAAACAAAATAAAAAACAAAAAGGATTAATTACAACAAATCTTAAAAATAATAAAATACAACATATACTCGCTAATTGTGTTCGATTAGGACAACCTTTACTTGTATAATAAAACCCTAAACCCTAAACCCTAAACCCTAAAACCCTAAACCCTAAACCCTAATTTGTGAGCAGCACTTCATAATCCCTGATTGGTGAATCCTTTAGCAAAACCTATAACGCCTACTTGCTAACGGTCGCCTTGCATCTAATACAAACCCTAAACCCTAAACCCTAAACCCTAAACCCTAAACCCTAAACTCTAAACCCTAAACCCTTCGTACCACCAGAAACCTGCGCTGCACTTCATTAAGAGTGTTTCTGTACACAACTGCGGCAAAGTGATCTGCAAGGGTTTAGGGTTT
Source organism: Eimeria praecox (assembly GCA_963920595.1). Lineage (NCBI taxonomy): Eukaryota > Apicomplexa > Conoidasida > Eucoccidiorida > Eimeriidae > Eimeria > Eimeria praecox. The sequence goes on from OY986948.1 coordinate 4,411,687, forward strand.
AGGGTTTAGGGTTTAGGGTTTGAGGTGTATGTACAGGTGGAAGACATCGAGGAGGATATTCCTCCTTTGTTCTCTCCGCTGCTGCGACTGCCGCTGCAGCAGCAGCAGCAACAAACCCTAGATAGCCAACCTAGGGTTTTCTTGGGGGGTTTAGAGCTACGAGTAGAGAAAAACTTTTGTTTAATCTTCAGCACAAAACTAGAAAACCCCCACTACCTCCCTGATGTAGCCATGCAGGTAATAAACCCTAAACCCTAAACCCTAAATCCTAAGTTCGAAGGCTGGTCCTGGACAAGCAAACCCTAAACCCTAAACCCTAAACCCTAAACCTAGCCTGTCGTAATTTTCAACTCTCACAAACCGTAGACTCTCATGACCCCTAAGGAGTTTTAGAAACCCTAAACCCTAATATCGCCAAAACCCTAGCACGAACAAAACCCTCTTAAACCCCTCAACACTTATTAGTATAAACCCTAGCGAACAGAAAATACCATGGGCGTCCACTCCTCCATCCACACAGAAGCGCCTGCTGCTTGGCGTTTAAGAGCTGAGATTTTCGGGTTTAGGGTTTAGGGTTTAGGGTTTAGGGTTTAGGGTTTAGGGTTTGGTGTGGTGGATTCAGCTTTCTCTCGTAGACTTCTCTGTCACCCGCGAGGGTTTAGAGCAACAGCTTCTTGTTGAAATTGTGCTTATAGAAAACCCTGAGGCAGAACGTCAAGAGAATCAAATACAAATACAAAACGCCATCGATCAAAGACAACTTCAGGAACTCGTAAACCCTAAACCCTAAACCCTAAACCCTAAACCCTAAGTTCTCTAAACCCTAGACCAGAAGAACCGCTCTGTTTCTCGATGCATATACGAGATCACCTACCGTTCCTCTAGATATTCCCTTACTCCTTTGCCTAGGACTTCCCTTCTAGGGTTTAGGGTTTAGGGTTTAGGGTTTAGGGTTTAGGATTTAGGGTTACTTTTGTTGTTTGGGGTGTATATAGGAGGAGACGATGTTACGTTTATTATCAACATCAGATGGAAATATATTAGATGATGCTAAATTAACAGAGACGCTCGAAGAAGCTCGAGAGACAGCTGAAGCTGTGTCTCTTCGTCTAACTCAGGCAGATATAATAATATCTAGTATAAAAAGAGTAAGAGAACGGTTTAAATGTGTTGCTGCTCGAGGGTCTTTATTGTTTTTTGCTGCTCAACAACTTAAAACCCTAAACCCTATGTATACTACAAGCCTAGAATTATTCCTTGATGCATTCACTGACGCAATCAGAGAACAGCAGCAGCTGCTGCAGCAGCAGCAGCAGCAACAGCAACAGCAGCAGCAGCAGCAGGAAGAAATTGATCAAGATGCTGCTGCTGCTGCTGCTGCTGCTGCTGAGGGAGCAGAAACGGGATCCGCAGCAGCAGCAGCAGCTGAGTCGTCAACTACAGCAGCAGCAGCCGCAGCAGCAACAGCAGCAGCAGCAGCAGCAGCAGAACCAGAAGGAGGAGATGATAGGATTGATGCTCTAGTAGAAGCAGCAACCCTAGCAGTTTATTGTCAAACCCTAGCTGGCCTCTTTGAAAAACACAAACTACCTTTCGCTTTCACAGTAGCAGCAGAAATTCTAAAGAGAGAGATCTGCCCTGAAACCTCAGAGGTAATCTAAAACCCTAAACCCTAAACCCTAAACCCTAAACCCTGAACCCTATGCGAAGTTTCATATCGCTGTTTTCAGATTTTTCAAACATGCCTCGGTTCAATCTTTGAAACCGTCAAGGCAACAATTTGCATCCTAGGGTTTAGGGTTTAGGGTTTAGGGTTTAGGGTTAAGGGTTTAGGGTTTAGGGTTTAGGGTTAAGGGTTTAGGGTTTAGGGTTTAGGGTTTGTGGTTTGTGGTTTGCAGGTTGGGGATTTGTTACTAGGGAGTCGAGTCTGGGCATCTGATGATAATAAGATTGAAGGAGAAGCAAATAATAAATCTAATCCTGTCTCAGATGTTTTAGAACAACAACAATGGGAGCTGTTGCTATCTCTTTCTGCTGCAGCACCATCATTACAAAAGCTGCCTATACACCTCGTTGCAAATCCTGAAAAGTGGAAATGTTGGATATTAGATAAATATATTTATAAATCTGTCCCTCCATGTTTTGAAGAACACGAAAAAACCATTAGAACATTTGAAATATTAGCGATATTATCTATCGTTAAACAAGAAGCCGTAAACCCTAAACCCTAAACCCTAAACCCTAAACCCTAAACCCTAAACCCTAGAATCCTAAACGGTGTACGGTGTATGATGAACGAATGCTGTGGGACAAACCCTACGAATTATTTCAATGCCTTGCAAACAGACAGCTCATCTGTTCTGGCCCTAAACCCTAAACCCTAAACCCTAAACCCTAAACCCTAAACCCTAAACCCTAACCCCTAATTGGTATGTTTTATGTTTTCAGGTAGCTGCCTTTGCTTTGGAGGTTGTTGAACGCGTGTTAGGCCCTGCCTTTGCAGATTTATCTTCCCCTCCTCTTGAGCATGTTATATCTAGCAGCAGCAGCAGCACACCGTTGCTGCTGCTGCTGTCAGCAGGGTCTGAGAATACATCTGCCTTCTTCGCTCTAGCAGAACAGCAAAACCCTAAACCCCAATTTGATTGTATATCCTTAGGGAGAGGACAATGGCCAAAGGCATCCAAAGTCCTTACGAACGCACTCAGGTCATCCCACAAACCCTAAACCCTAAACCCTAAACCCTAAACCCTAAACCCTTGAGCGGAAGCTCAGGAACTGCAGAGGAATGTTGACGCGACGGCTTTCAGCTTTGTACATCACCGTGATTTAGCGGTTAGGGTTTAGGGTTTAGGGTGTAGGGTTCAGGTGTATATACACCTGAATCAGGTGTATGTACAGCTGAGGTGTAAATACACCTGAAAAAGGTGTTTATCCCTTGAATGATGTGTATGCACGCCTGAATGAGGTGTATATACACCTGAATAAGGTGCCTATACACCTGAATAAGGTGCCTATACACCTGAATGATGCTGTGTATCTCTAGCTATATGGAGTATGTTTGTTAGTGTTTGTTTGTCTGCATGCATGCAGAGAAGGGGGTTGGGTTTTGCTTCAGAATTGCCATTTGGGGCGAAGTTGGTTATCTGAGTTACAACAGATCGTCGAGTGTATAGGCAGCTCAAAACGAACTAGTTTAAATGCTTCTTCTTCAACAGATACAGCAAATACAACTAATAAAGAGGTGTATGTACACCCCAATTTCAGACTATTTCTTACTTCTCTTCCAACAGATTTCTTCCCTGTATCCATACTCCAAAAGACACTCAAATATGCTTTAGAAAAACCTACGGGACTCCTGTAAGCCCAAACCCTAAACCCTAAACCCTAAACCCTAAACCCTAAACCCTAAACCCTAAATTCATGGAATTCAATGCAAGCCATACGCAATGAACCCACATAGCCTCCCGTATCAAATCTTAACCCTAAACCCTAAACCCTAATCCCTCAA
>OY986948.1:4422697-4425197 GCA_963920595.1 Eimeria praecox
CTACGTTTTCTTCATGAAGAGAAGCAGAAGAGCTATCGTCCCACAAGACAGACAATAAACCCACATCCTGCAGCAGCAGCAACAGCAGCAGCAGCAGCAACAGCAGCAGTAGGCATATCAGCAACAGAGGAAAGAAACAGCAGAAGCAGCAGTAAGAGCAGCAGAAGCAGCAGCAGCAGCAGCAGCAGCAGCAGCAGCAGTAGAAGCAGCAGCAGCAGCATGAGACTGCCAATCTGCTGCAGCTATATATTGTTTGAGGTGTACGTACACCGCAACAAAGACAAAACAGAAGAGAAAAATAAAGCAAAGAGAAACAGAAAATAAAAATAAAAATAAAAATAAAAATAAACATAAAAATAAAAATAAAAATAAACATAAAAATAAAAAGAAAGAGAGAGAAAGAGAGACAGAGAGAAGGAAAGTATATAAAAACACAAAAGGAGACAGAGAGAGACAAAGAGAGACAGAGAGAGAGAGAGAGAGACAGACACAGAGACAGAGAGAGAGACAGAGAAACAGACAGAGAGAGAGAAACAGAGAAAGAGACAGAGAGAGGGAGAGACAGAGACAGAGACAGAGAGAGAGATAGAGACAGACAGACAGAGAGAGAGATAGAAAGAGACAGAGAAAGAGAGAGAGAGAGAGAGAAAGAGAGAGAGAGAGAGAGGGAAAGAGACAGAGAGAGAGGGAGAGAGAGAGACAGATAGAAAGAGACAGGGAGCGAGATAGACAGACAGAAGGAGGCAGAGACAGAAATGAAAAGAGACAGAGACAGAAAAGGAGGGACAGATAAAGAGAGAGAGAGACACATAAAGAGAGAGACAGACAAAGAGACAGAAGAAAGGACAGAAAGCAGAAGAGACAGAGAGAGAGAGACAGAAGAAGAGAGAGACAGAAGAAGAGACAGGCAGGAGAAGAGACAGCAGAAGAGAGAGACAGAAGAAGAGACAGAAGAAGAGACAGAAGAAGGGAGAGAAGAAGAGAGAGACAGAAGAAGAGACAGAAGAAGAGAGAGACAGAAGAGAGAGACAGAAGAAGAGACAGGCAGCAGAAGAGACAGGCAGCAGAAGAGACAGACAGCAGAAGAGACAGAAGAAGAGACAGACAAAGAGAGACAGACGAAGAGACAGATAAAGAGAGACAGAAGAAGAAAGATAGAAGAAGAGACAGCAGAAGAGAGAGACAGCAGAAGAGACAGAAGAAGAGACAGACAGCAGAAGAGAGAGACAGAAGAAGAGACAGAGAGCAGAAGAGAGAGACAGAAGAGAGAGACAGAAGAAGAGACAGAGAGCAGAAGAGAGAGACAGAAGAAGAGACAGAAGAAGAGAGACAAAGAAGAGACAGACAGCAGAAGAGAGAGACAGAAGAAGAGACAGAAGAAGAGAGACAGAAGAGACAGACAGTAGAAGAGACAGATAAAGAGAGACAGAAGAAGAGAAAGAAGAAGAGACAGCAGAAGGGAGAGACAGAAGAAGAGACAGCAGAAGAGACAGAAGAAGAGACAGAGAGCAGAAGAGAGAGAGAGCAGAAGAGACAGAAGATGATACAAGATCCGTCCTCACCTGTTGTTTGTTTTTATGTATGTTGTTTGTATTTTTATTTACAAGAGCAGCATAGCCTAAGTATGCAGCAGCATCTGCTGCAGCCCACTGCTGCTGCTGCTGCTGCTGCAGCTGCTGCTGCTGCTGCAGCTGCTGCTGCAGCAGCTGCTGCTGCTGTGTCTCCTCCCACACTGTGCTGTATGTGGGGCAAGTAAATGCTCTAGGGGCTGCGTTTAGTGTCTCCGTGTTTTGTCTTGACTGCTCGCTTACTATCAAACACAAATCAAAACAAGACAGAGACAGAAGATAGAGATACTGCCTCCCCTGTCTTTATATGTGTGTGTATGTGTGTGTGTGTCTGTCTCTCTGTCTATCTCTCTCTCGGCTTCTTTCTCTGTCTCTCTGTCTCTCTCTTCTCTCTTCCTGTCTCTCTCTGTCTCTCTGTCTGTCTCTCTCTCTCTCTCTCTGTCTCTCCCTCTGTCTCTCCCTCTGTCTCTCCCTCTGTCTCTCCCTCTGTCTCTCCCTCTGTCTCTCTGTCTCCTTCTGTCTCTCTGTCTCCTTCTGTCTCTCTGTCTCCTTCTGTCTTTCTCTGTCTCTCCGTCTTTTCTGTTGTTTTGTATATACGGAAAAAAAGAAAGAAGAAATAAAAAGAAAGAAGAAGAGAGACAGAGAGAGAGACAGAGAGAGAGAGAGAGAGACAGAGTTTGAGGAGGTCTGTCTCCTTCAAGGGCATCGAGGTTTAGGGTTTAGGGTTTAGGGTTTAGGGTTTAGGGTTTGTTTCTTCTTCTTTAAAAGATAATGGAGAGCCTCTCAGTATCTTCTATGATTCATAAATTTGCATATTAGGGTTAGGGTTTAGGGTTTAGGGTTTAGGGTTTAGGGTTTAGGGTTTGTGTGTCTCACGACCATAGAGCGGCAGATGATAGTAGGGGACGTTGTCATCCATGATTGTTTGTCTT
>OY986948.1:4447697-4450197 GCA_963920595.1 Eimeria praecox
GCAGCATGGTCCTCGGGGTCGAGAGCAGCAGCAGCAGCAGCAACTGCAGCAGCAGCAACTGCAGCAGCAGCAACTGCAGCAGCAGCAACAGCAGCAGCAACAGTATCATAGATGGAAGCTAGAGAAGCAGCAGCCACAACAAGAGCAGCAGCAGCAGCAGCAGCAACAACAACATGAGCAGCAGACGAGAATGACAGCAGCAGCAGACAGCGCTGCCGACCCTGCTGCTGCTGCTGCTGCTGCTGCAGCAGCAGCAGCAGCACCTTCTTCTGCTGCAGCAGCAGCAGTTGGAGATGCTGTAGCAGCAAATGAGGATGAAGCCTTACGTGGGGGCGCAGCAGCAGCAGACTCCCTGCCAACAACAGCAGCAGCAACAGCAACAGCAGCAGCAGCACCACCACCACCACCAGAGGCAGCAGCAACAGCAGCAGCAGCAGCAGCAGCAGCAGCAGCAACAGCAGCAGCAGCAGCAGCTCGATTTCCGTGGAATGAACAGAGAGAGGCAGCACTTGAGGCTTGCAGTGCTGTGGATAGAGAGTTAAAGGGTTTGCTGGTAGAGAGCAAGAAGAAGAGCAGCAGCAGCAGCAGCAGCAGCAGCAGGTTATATGAGGCTTGTGCTGCTGCTGCTGCTCTGCTGCAGCAGCATACAGATAGATTGAGCGAGGGGCTGCCTGTGTTAGCTGCAGCAGTAGAACGATCTGCAGCAGCAGCATCGCAGCAAGGTGCAGCAGCAACAGCAGCAGCAGCAGCAGCATCAGAAGCAGCAACAGCAGAAGCAGCAGCAGAAGCAGCAGCAAGCCTTCTTGCTGCATTCCCTGTGAGAGATATTGTTCTAGTAGCGCGTGAAGCAGCAAAGACAGACAGCATTAAGCTGCTGCTTGGTGCTACTAACCTGCTGCGGTGTTTGCTGCTGCATCAGCAGCGTCGGCTGCTCATGACACCTCACACCCCACAGCAGCAGCAACAGCAGCAGCAGCAGCAACAGCAGCAGCAGCAGCAGCAGTTGATGTCAGTGCAAGGGGACACCTTGCAGCAAAAGTCTGGGGTTGATATTGATGGTGCTGCTGCTGCTGCTGCAGCAGCAGCAGCAGCAGCAGAGGCAGCAGCTTCAGATGTGCTGCTGCTGGTGTCTGTACTTGAAGATCTAATGCAGCAATCGTTGCTGCTGCAGCAGCAGCAGCAACAGCAGCAGCTGCAGATACGGCTGCTTCAGGTCTCCCTTCTTGTTGCTGCTCCTGAGGCTCGAGTTGCTGCTGATGCTGCAGTTGTACATAGGTTAGCTCGTTTGTTTGTTTGGTTTGTAGGAGCAGCAGCAGCATCTCCTGCTGCTGCTGCTGCTGCTGCTGCACCTGCTGCAGCCCCAACTACTACTGCTGCTGCTGCTGCTGCTGCTGCTGCTTCGTATGCTAAGATAGGAGGAGGAGGAGGAGGAGCAGCAGCAGCAGCAGCAACAAATGCCCCTGTCTTTCACGGTGCATGCGCGGGTTTAGAGCAGCTCATCGGCTGCCTCGTTGGCGGGGCGCTGCAGGAGCAGCAGCAGCAGCAGCAGCAGCAACAGCAGCAGCAGCAGCAACAGCAGCAGCAGCAGCAGCAGCATCTATTGATGCAGCAGATGCAACCGGGGCGGGCAGGAAAGGCTCTGCTGCATCTGCTTGAGGATTTGACGCATGTGCTGCTGCAGTCCTGCAGCAGCAGCAGCAACAGCAGCAGCAGCAGCAGCAGCAGCAAGAGCAGCAGCAAGTCTATGAATGCTGCAGCAGCGTGGCTAGGGGGTTTGTCTCTTCCTGCGTCTGTCTGTCTGCATCTGTGGTTGTGGTTGCTGCTGCAGCATCCTTCTCTTCCGCTGCTGCTGCCTGGTTTGCTGCTGCTGCTGCAGCAGCAGCTCTGTCCTGTGCTGCAGCAGTTGCTGCAGCAGCAGCAGCAGCTAGAGAAGCCAGCATTGCTGCGTGCTGTGAGGCTTGTTGTGCTTCTTATTTGTATGTACTTTCCTCTGCTGCAGCAGCAAATAACACCGCTGCTGCTGCTGCTGCTGCGGCTAGCTGATGCAGCAGCACCTTGGGTTAGGGCCCTTGCTCTAGAGTCTTTAAGTGTTTGCTGCAGCGATCCCGTGCTGCTGCTGCAGCTAGCTGCCCCCGAAACCCCTGCTGCTCCTGCTGCTGCTGCTGCTGCTGCTCCTGCTGCTGCTGCTGCTACTGATGCTCCTGCTGCAGCAGCAGATGCTGCAGAGCAAGGAGGGGGAACTGATGCAACAGCAACATCAGCAACATCATCATCAGCAACAGCAGCAACAGCAGCAACATCATCATCAGCAGCAACAGCAGCAACAACAGCAGCAGCAACAGCAGCAGCAGCAGCAGCAGCAACAGCAGCAACATCATCATCAGCAGCAACAGCAGCAACAACAGCAGCAGCAGCAGCAGCAGCAGCAGCAGCAGCAGCAGCACGGCCCCCCTCACGCCGTTTAGTAGGACAAATTCTTGAGACGCTGAGTCGTACCATT
>OY986948.1:4465197-4467697 GCA_963920595.1 Eimeria praecox
GGTTTAGGGTTTCTAGGGTTTAGGGTTTCTAGGGTTTAGGGTTTCTAGGGTTTAGGGTTTCTAGGGTTTAGGGTTTCTAGGGTTTAGGGTTTCTAGGGTTTAGGGTTTCTAGGGTTTAGGGTTTCTAGGGTTTAGGGTTTGTAGGGTTTAGGGTTTAAGGGGTTTTCTTACAGCTTTGAAGTTACAAGCTTCAAGATATTCTTGTAGTGTTAGAATATCTTGTACACGTTTCTCATCTTCGGGTGAGGGGAAATGAGAAGGAGAAATACATGCATAATATCCAAATTGATTTTCTGGAAGAGCCACAATATTTTGTACTAATATTTTTCGTACAACTTCCGCATTTGCACATTGAGGATAAAGTAAATATAAACGTAATACAGCTGAACATAAATCAGGAGAAGCCCCACCAGATGCGATTCCTTTCTCAAGATGACTTATTAATAATTCTAAAGTACTTGGTAAATATATCATTTGATGAATATTTAATAAATCCTCCACACCAAATTGTTCTAAACTTACAGATTGTTCTGCCATCGTCGGTGAACTTGAATAAGTGGAAACCTGATATTAATTCCTTAAATTTTGTACGATCAACCCGAAATATAGAAATAAAATATAATTTTAATCCTATTTTTGAAAATTATTTTAATTTTCAATCATGAAAACAACCAAATTCAACGCCTACACCCGCACTTTGAGGACCCCCCCCCCACACTGACTGTGTACTGCAGTCAGTGCAATTAAGAGCTCAACAGACAGCGATTATTTAATAATTTAAAACAATTTAATTCAAAATTGTTTTTGGTATTTCTTTTAAATCCCCCAGCCATAAAAAAACGCAGCCGAGAAGCTCTAATGCATGCATCCTTGCATGCCGAAAACCAGCAACAAGCGACATCAGCCCCATAAACAGAATCTCACTCTATCAATATTTACTACATTTTGTAATTTCTTTTGAATAATTAATTTATTTTTAATACAATTTAGTCATTTTAAGGCGTATTTGGGGGCTTACCGGCAGCATTCCCTCCATTCTGTACTTGTGTCTCGATGCACAACAGATAACGACATTTGAGAGAATTGTTGTTATTTCCACTCTATTTTCTTTATCCTTCTAATCCATTTGGATGTATTTACTTGAATTGAGGCTGAAAATGAGGCTATTTGTTTGCTGTGCAACTGGGGTGTATATGCACCTCCATCGCTGATCTGCTTCTTTCCACTCCTCGAGAAGCTGAAGGAAACCTCAAAAGAATACTTTTAAGAGATGAAGAAATCACTATACTTGTATTTATTTCTTTCAAATGAGTTTGTTTTGTTTTGAATGCATGCATACATCTTCAGTTCTTCTTAGATTATTAGTGCGAAACTCAAGAGCTTCTCCGGCTTTCTATATTTTCTCTCGAAGTCATCATCAGCCTCTTTCTTCTTTCTCAGTAAATAAAATTAATTTAAAATGCAAACAAAGGAAAGAACAGTACAAAGAAATTATTTTAATAAAACCAGAAAATATTTCAACAGAATGTTCTTACATTCATGAGCAGAAAAAACAGAAAATAGAAGAGGCAGCTAAAGATGCGGGTGATACAGCAACAGCAGCAGCAGCAACAGCAGCAACAGCAGCGTCTAAAGCTGCTGTATCTGCTGCTGATTTTGATGCAGCAGCAGCAGCAGCAACAGCAGCAACAGCAGCGTTTAAAGCTGCTGTATCTGCTGCTGATTTTGATGCTGCAGCAGCAGCAGCAGCAGCAGCAGAATGGATGTATGAGGCGAAGCCAGGAGGGCCTCTTCACTTTCGAGAATACAAACGTCTGATGATGCTGGCGGCTGGTGGTGCAGCAGATAGTGCTGCTGCAGCAGATAGTGCTGCTGCTGCAGCAGAAGCTGCTGCTGCAGCAGACGGTGTTGCTGCTTCTAGCAGCAGCAACAGCAACAGCAACAGCAGCAGCAGCAGCAGCAGCAGAAGCAGAAGTTTTTATTTTTATGAAGAGGAGTCAAGACGTTTGGGCTTCCCAATGATAAAGTTTGCTTCAGCGCAGCAGCAGCAGCAGCAGCAGCAGTGTGAGATTGGCGATCTCATACAATATCAATGTATGCAAGCAGCAGCAACATATGGTAATGCTTCTGAGAAGGCTCAGGTGTACGTACACCTCAATCATCCTACAGTAAGGAAACGAGTATACAGACGTGCTGATATGAAGTCATATTTATTCTTTCTCTCTTCTCATCTTCCTTCGCTCGAACTCAGAAAAATTATTAGAGGGTTTATTGAAGCTGCGGCACATCGTTTGAGCGAGCAGCAAATGATAGACCTACTACACCTCCTACAGCCTCCCCAGCAGCAGCAGCAGCAACAGCAGCAGCAGCAACAGCAGCAACAGCAACAGCAGGAGAAAGGAAAGTCTGAAGAAGCAAAAGAAACATGTACAGACGGAGGAGGCGACAGACGCTGTTGCTGGGGTTTCAAGGAGTTTAACAGCAGCAGCAACAGCAGCAA
>OY986948.1:4490197-4495197 GCA_963920595.1 Eimeria praecox
CGGAATTGGTGTTGGTCTGGAGGGTCTGAGTGGGTGAGCGAAGGAGAATTTTGGGCGCATTTATATCCTGATAATAAAAAAAAACAAGAGAGAAAATATCTTAAACCTGTTAGAGGCATGCAAACCCTAAACCCTAAACCCTAAACCCTAAACCCTAAACCCTACCTAAACCCTAAACCCTAAACCCTAAACCCTAAACCCTAAATCCTCATGTATATATTTCCAGTTAAGATTTGATTTTCTGATGATGTGGAATTTTAAGAATATCTTGAATAGGCAGAAGCCAAGCAACTAGACGAGTTTGAATAATTAATTACTCAATTAAATTAATTAAATTAAATTAAATTAAATCAAATTAAATTAAATTAAATTAATTAATAATTGATGTTGGAGGTTTTGAAGGGTCTCAAGTTAATATTCATATATTTCATACTTTTTCTTGTTTAACATCACCGGGTTTCTTAAGCATCTAAGATATCAATTTAATTATATAAATACAATTAAAATAATAATAATAATAAATAACAATAATAAATAATAAATAATAATAAATAATAATTAAATTAAATATATTATTTCTATGTATGTATATTATATATATTCAGGTTTTGAAGAATATGGTATGAAGAACCCGAATTCATGTTTAGGTTTTCTTTTAATATCAATTCGATTTATTTGGAGGCATCCTCCCTTTGTATCTTCTCTTTTATCTATTTCTCTTCCTTCTTCTTCTTTATGGCTTATACCTTCGTCTCCAGAGCCACATTATATTCATTATTTCTCTGAAAGATGCAAACAATGGGGGCGTACAACACCACGATGGAAGGTGAAGATGCTAGACTTACAAGGTAAGAAATACATAATTAAATACAAATGATCTTAAATGATCTTAATATATTTGAATAGAGTTTAATTTATTCTATTTATATATATCATAATATTTCATGAAATATATTTATTTAGCGTACATAAACCATTTTAAACTGCAGCAGAAACACTCGAAGGCACATCCTCGCGGAAACAGACAAAGTTGAATTAACTCTAATTAACTCTAATTAACTCTAATTAACTCTAATTAACTCTAATTAACTCCAATTAATTCGAATTAGCGCGAATAAATCATAAAAATGTATCTAATAGCCACTCTCGTAAACCCTAAGATGCCCTCATAAACCCTAAACCCTAATCTTGATAGATTTTATCTGAATCAAGTGTTTCGAATAAGATAAACAGCCGTAAACCCTAAACCCTAAACCCTAAACCCTAAACCCTATATCTTACTCCTTAACCTTAACATCTACTAAACCCTAAACCCTAATCTTTATATGCAAGCAGTTGAACAGCAACAAACAACCCTAAACCCTAAACCCTAAACCCTAAACCCTAAACCCTAAACCCTCTTTATAAGCTCAGCACGTGGCTTAGAAGACTTTGCCTGCATATATGAAGCAGCAGCTACTTGTACTGCTGCTGCTGCTGCTGTTGCTGCTGTTGCTGCTTGTGTTCCTGCTGCTGCTGCTGCTGCTGCTGCAGTGAGTGCTGCTGCTACTTGGTTCTATTGCTGCTGTTGCTGCTTGCGGTTTCAGACCATCATTATTATTATTATTATTATTATTATTATTATTATTATTATTATTATTATTATTATTATTATTATTATTATTATTAGCAGCAGCAGCAGCAGTAACAGCAGCAGGGGGGATTTGGTTTTATTATTATTTCGATTATTTCTTTGTTTTGTTTGTTTCAGGTTCTTCTTATTTGCGGAAGTCATTTAAAGATTATTTGTTTGTTTTTTTGTTTTGGTTGCTTCTCTTTTATGTTGTTGTATTAACAGGGGTTGAGGATATACCCCTTGCTGTTGCTGCTTGTATTGCTGTTATATCTTTATCTTATAAATGCTGCGACTCACAGAGCAGCAGCACATCTCCATCCTGCTGCACAGCCCTTCTCCCTAACAGCAGCAGCCGTAGCAGCCGTAGCAGCAGCAGCAGCAGCAGCAGCAGCAGCAAAGGAGCAGCAGACGAATGCCCTCGGAAGCAAAGAGCTATTCCTCTGCCTATGCTGCACTGTTTCACGGGCTCTCTTCCACCCCCTGCAGCAGCAGCAGCAGCAGCAGCAGCAGCGGGAGCAGCAACACCTGCTGCTGCTGCAGCAGACACCACAGCAGCAGCAGCAGCAGCAGGTGATGAATCACCTTCGAGTCGAAGGAGTCATGTAATCTGGCAGATACCGCAGCAGCAACAGCATCAGCGGCTGCAGCAGCAGCAGCTGCAGCAGCAGCAGCAGCAGCAACAAGCTGCTGGTGACTGGATAAGGGCTCCTGGCAGCAGCAGCAGCAATTCGTCGTTGCAGCAGCAACAGCAGCAGCAGCAACAGCAGCTGTTGCCATGGGATTATCCTTTATCTGAAGCAGCAGCAACACCAAGATCAGCAGCAGCAGCAGCAGCAACGAAGCAAACTCCTACTAACCAGGGCTTGTGGCCTTTGCTGTCTTTAGGTACAGATGACGGGGAGGCGGAGTCTGCTGCTGCTGCTGCTGCTGTAGCAGCAGCAGCTGCTGCTGCTGCAGCAGCAGCAGGATCAGCAGCAGGGGGCTCTAGCATGAACCTAATCCCGTCAGCTTCAGCAGCAGCAGCAGGTGCCACAGCAGCAGCATCAACAGCAGCAGCAGCAGCAGCAGCAGATGGAGGAGGGATATCAGAAGAAGGTATATCTTTAATCCGATCACCATTCGGATATATTCAGGTGTACGGACACCTCAGATCTGAAGAAGATATATGGCCTATCTTTGCTGATGATGAAGGCGATATTAATATAACTGAGGAGATACAAAATATACTTAGACTCTTCTCTGTTATACAAGTATAGTAGATCTGTTCAATCATACTCAGGCTGCTCATAGTGCTGCTGCTGCTGATGCTGCTGATAGTGCTGCTGACGATGCTGCTGCTGATAGTGCCGCTGATGCTGCTGCTGCTGATAGTGCTGCTGCTGCTGATGATTGTGATCGTGATGCTGCTGCTGCTGCTGATCGTGATGCTGCTGTTGCTGCTGATGCTGCTGCTGCTGCTGACCGTGCTGCTGCTGCTGATCGTGCTGCTGCTGCTGCTGCTGACCGTGCTGCTGCTGCTGCTGCTGATCGTGCTGCCGCTGCTGCTGCTGACCGTGCTGCTGCTGCTGCTGCTGATCGTGCTGCTGCTGCTGCTGACCGTGCTGCTGCTGCTGCTGATCGTGCTGCTGCTGCTGATCGTGCTGCTGCCGCTGCTGCTGATCGTGCTGCTGCTGCTGGTTGTTGCTGCTGCTGCTGCTGTGTCTGGTGCTGCTGTAGTTGTTTTTGGTGTTGAATATGTGTGTATTTCCTGTCGTTTCTGCTGTTGCTTCAGCAGCAACGTATTTGATTTGCTATGATTATTATTATTATTATTATTATTATTATTATTATTATTATTATTATTATTATTATTATTATTATTATTATTATTATTATTATTATTAATTATTATTAATTATTATTAATTATTATTATTATTATTATTATTATTATTATTATTAATTATTATTATTGCTGCTGCTGCTGCTGTTTGTGTGTGTTGTGTGTGTATAGCTTATCTTCGGTTACACTGCGCGGTGTCTAGACAAGATAAAGTACGCATTTAATTGGGAGGATGCTCTGCTCACATCATCTTCTGTTTTTTTATTGTTGCTGCATGGTTTGCTGCTGTCGTTGCTGCTGCGATTAATGCTGTGGATCCCTCTCTTTTATTGGAGGCTGTTGCTCTTCTGCTGCTTCCTTGCTGCTGCTGCTGCACGAACAGCACCAGCAGCACCTACTGACCATCCTCCTCCTACAGCAGCAGCAGCAACAGCAGCAACAGCAGCAACAGCAGCAGCAGCAGCAACAGCAGCAGAAGCTTGCATGAATCCAAATAGGAAGGAGCGACAGCAACAGCAGCAGGGTTCCGTTGCAGCCTTAACATCATCAACAGCAGCAGCAAATGATCCGTATCAGCAGCAGCAGCAGGAGCAGACAGCAGCAGCAGCAGCAGCAGCAGCAGCACCAAGGAGTTTATCGAGGACGACATCAGACAGCCTTCATAGTATTTCTTCTTCTTCTCTGAAACAAACCTCGTGGTTCAGCGGATTGCTGCGACAACGACGCAGCACAAGCAGCAGCAGCAGCAGCAGCAGCAGCAGCAGCAGCAGCAGCAAGCGTGAAGGCTCTGCTTCAAAGACTGGCGAAGGCTGCGGCACAAACACCCCCAGGGCTTTGTGCAGCAACAGCAGCAGCAGCAACAGCAGCAGCAGCAGCAGCAGCAGCAGAATCAATGCAGAGGACGAAGCAGCATCCCTTGTTGCTTCCGTTAGCAGCAGCAAGAACCCCATCGAAAGCAACAGCAGCAGCAACAGCAGCAGCAGCAGCAACAGCAGCAACAGCAGCAGCAACAGCAGCAACAGGAGTAGTGTTGTTATATCGTTTGTTGATTATATAATATGTTGCTGTCTTCGTTTATTGTATTTGTTTTTCTACTGCGGCAGAATTATAGTAGATAGCTGTATAGACAGTGTTGCTGCTCCGTTGCTGCTGCTGCTAGAAACAGCAGCAGCAACATACGCTACAGCTGTAGGGTTTTGGTGGAGTCATATACCTGAAGAGAGGGAGATAGAGCATAGACAGATTGCGCAGACACAGCTGCTGCCGAGTCTGTCTGTGCTGCTGCCTCCAGAGGAAAGAGAAGCTGCTGCTGCTGCAGCAGCAGCAGCAGCAGCAGCAACAAAAAATGCAGCACGACAGCAGCAGCAGCAACAACAGCAGCAGCAGCACGATCAGCAACATCCCCGTCATCACAACCATCATCGCTACTCTACAGGTTCTGTTTCTTCTGCTGCTGTTGCTGCAGCAGCAGCTGCAGCAGCAGCAGCAGCAGAAGCAGGAGGGACGCCTGCATCAGCAGCATCAGCAGCAGCAGCAGCAGCAGCAGCAGCAAAGCCGCACGGTT
>OY986948.1:4497697-4530197 GCA_963920595.1 Eimeria praecox
GTGTTGCCGCTCAGAAAGAAGCAAGGAAGCGGAGGCGACCCCCAACAGCAGCAGCAGCAGCAGCAACAGCAGCAGCAGCAGCAGCAGCAGAAGACGGATGGAGAGCCAAGGATTTTCTGCTGCAGCACAAAATGAAGAGCAGCAACGTCCAGCTGTACGATTCAGCGAACAGCAGCAGCAGCAGCAGCAGCAGCAGCAACAGCAGCAGCAGCAGCAGCAGTCTCAAGGTGAGCCTTACCGTTGCTGCTGCTGTTAAGTTTGAGACGTAGGTAGCATCATGCAGCACTTACTGTACCCCTGCTGGGATTGCTGCTGCTGCTGTTGCTGTTGCTGTTGCTGCTGCAACGGCAGCAGCAACAGCAGCAGCAGCAACAGCAGCAGCAGCAATAGATGCCGATACACTCGGTTTTGTGATTTGATTTTCTCAGGAGCTCCGGCTGTATCTGCAGATAAGTTGCCTGATAGCCCCTGCAGCAGCAGCAGCAACAGCAGCAGCAGCAACAGCAGCAGCAGCAGCAGCAGCAGCAGACTAGAGCAGCAAGAAGCAAACAACGGCAGGACAGAGGAAGCGTATACAGGGAGAAGCAGCAGCAGCTTCTCTGCTGCACAGCAGCAGTATGATGAGCTGCTGCAGCACGACGAGATAGACTATCTGCTGCTGGTGCAGCAGCAGCAGCAGCAACAGCAGAGGCTACAGCAGCTACAACAGCAGCTGCAGCAGCAGCTGAAGCACCAACCGCAGCAGCAACTGCTGCTCCATCCCGGAGATCCTGCTGCTGCTCCAGCCTCATCAACTACCGACAGCAGCGGCACAATGCCTGCAGCAGAACCAGCAGCAACAGCAGCAGCAGCAGCAGCAGCAGCAGCAGCAGCAGCAGCAGCAGGTGTCCTCCCAGCTACAACACCGCGAGGCCGTCCTCCAAGCACATCAACAACTACCAGATCTTCAGTGACGCAGCACGAACACGAGCTCGAGCAGCAGCAGCAACATCAACAGCAGCAGCAGCAGCAGCAGCAGCAGCAACAGCAGCAGCAGCAGCAGCAGCAGCAGGACGATGGAGATTTGTGGGTGAAGGGGCAGCAGCACGCACAGATAGCGCTGCAGCAGCTGCAGCAGCTGCAGACAGTGCCGCAGCAGCTGAGGGAGATAGAGAAGCAGCAAACTATCCTTGCAAGGAAAGCCCTGAGGAAGCACTCTATTGAAATGCCAGACATGCAGCAGCAGCAGCAGCAGCAACAGCAGCAGCAGCAGCAGCAGCAGCAACAGCAGCAGCAGCAGCAGCAGGTAGGAGACACTGAGCAGCCACAACAGCAGCACATACGAAATGCCAGTAAAGGGACTCCCTCCAGCAACACGCCACGACAAGATGCTGCTTCACACCAGCAGCAGCAGCAGCAGCAACAGCAGCAGCAGCAGCAGCAGCAACAGCAGCAGCAGCAGCAGCAACGGCAGTCTTCGTGGTGGCCGTCTGGCCCGTGGAATGAAACGATTTCTTCTCCTATGGGATTTTCAAAGATTGATTTGTCTTCGTGGTCTTATCAGCTGCAGCAGCAGCTGCAGCAGCAGCAGCACCAGCAGCAGCAGCAGCAGCAGCAGCAGCAACGCCACTTGAGCAGCAGTATTCCTGACTTGAGCAGCCGTAGCTGGCTGCTGCTGGGGTCTGGTGAACAGCAGCAGCAGCAGCAGCAGCAACAGCAGCAGCAGCAGCAACCAATCGGTGCTAGCAGCAACGGAAGAAGCAGCAGTATGTACACCCTAACCCCACAAGACAGCTTCTCTGCTGCTCTTGCTTCTATCGGCACGTTTGTTGAGAGTTTAGGATGGAGTTTTGCTGCTGCTGCTACAGCAGCAGGAACGCCTACTGCTGCTGCTGCTGCTGCTGCTGCTGGAGGTGCTGCAGGGGCTCAAGCTATGCCTGCAACAGATACTGATCCTCCTACAACAGCAGTAGCAGCAGCAGCAGCTGCTGCTGCTGGTGCTAATCAGCAGCAGCAGCAGCAGCACGAAGCAGAGGGAGCAGCACGAGACCCCAAATCGTAAAGCAATAGCAGCAGCAGCAGCAGCAGCAGCAGCAGCAGCAGCAGCAGCAGCAGCAGCAGCAGCAGCAGCAGCAGCAGCAGCACTGTAATGGAGCTGCAGCAACTGCAGCGTAGGTTCTCAAAGAGAATACACTCTTTGCAATGACTCTTCATTTAAACCTTTATTTGCTGCTGCTGCAGCAGCAGCAGCAGCAACAGCAGCAGCAGCAGCAGCAACAGCAGCAGCAGCAGCAGCAGCAGCAAATATCCTTTTGTTGTCATCAGGTGTTGATACGATTGCTGCTGCTGCTGCTGTTCTTGTTGTTATCTGCTGCTGTTTATTCTTTTCTGTCTTTCTGTCTATCTCTCTCTCGCCTCAGCCTTGTTGCTGGGGTGCTGCTGTCTGCTGCTGCTGTCTGCTGCTGCTGCTATCTGCGGCTGCAGCTATCTGTTGATGTCGTCTCCTTTTGCTGTCTGCTGTTGCTGCAGCTATCTGCTGCTGCTGTGCTTCTTCTCCTGTCCTACAGCAGCATCTGCAGCAGCAGTACCTGCAGCAGCAGCAGCAACAGCAGCAGCAGTAGCAGCAGCAGCAGCAGCAGCAGCAGCAGCAGCAGCAGCAGCAGCAGCAGATATAGTGTAGGGATGCATTTGATATGTCTTGAGCTCTTCTTTGTTTTCTTTGCTGTTTAACAAAAAATTTATTTTATAAACAAAATAATAATTCTGATGCTGCTGTTTATAGACGCCGCGTGTTTGCTGCTGCTGCTACAGCAGCAGCAACAGCAGCAGCAACAGCAGCAGCAGCAGCAGCAGCAGCAGCAACAGCAGCAGCAGCAGCAGGACAATGAGTAGCAGCACGCATTGTTTCTTTAATCTGTCTTTTTTTATAAAACTACGAAATATATTTTTTTCATAGAAATAAAAAATATATATTTTTCAAATAAACTATATATTCTATTATGAAAATAAAATAAATAAATAAATAAAATAAATAAATAAATAAATAAATAAATAAATAAATAAATAAATAAATAATAAGTTTCATATTTCTGTTGTAGTTGTCAAGAGCGTCTCACAGAGTACACCGAATTGTTTGAGCAATAAAATAAAAAATGATTAATTATTTTTGTTCTAATTAAATATTTAAATAAAAAAGTAGATTAAATTAAAGTGGTTTGTTAGTCTTTCTAAAGCATTTATATATATATATATATATATATATATATATATATATATATATATATATATATATATATATATATAATGTAACCTACAAAATATGATCTGAGCTATGCTCCCTGCTTCTCATATTTGTCTCTTGCAGAGTTTGAGGTAATAAATAAAATATAATTAAATATAAATTAATTAATTAAAAGAATAAAACAAAATAAATAAGAAGATATTATAAATATCTCTTTTCTAAGGAGGAGTCGGCAGCGAAGAATGTCGTCTACAGACAAGGAGGTGTATATACACCTCAATGTTGAATTATTAAAGAAAATAAAGAAATTAGGAAATAGAATAATTATATTTATTCTTTTATTGTTTTAGAATCTTTATTTTATTTCTAAATAAACATTAAATAATATAATAACATCATCAGCACGGCTGTGGTGTAGGAGGAGTAGAGTGAGAGAGAGCACGGACGAACGAACTGTATGTACAGCTGAGAGATAAATATATAAATATAAATAAATTATATTTGAACATATCTAATTAATTAAAACATTTAATTTTATTGTTTTATAATTATTAAATATATTTATTTACAGCTTTCCACAGCTTTTCTACCGCATCACCAACAGCAATCAATACAAGAGCAGCGGGAGGCTGAGGTGTATATACACCTCAAATTATAATATTTCTAGCAGAAAATTTTTGGTTTTCTTTATATTTATATATATATATTTGACAAAAAAGATTAAATACAATTCAAGAAGAAGAAGATTCTCCTGTTATTGCATGTGTTCAACTGTTTGTACTGCTTCTGCTCCTGCTACTACTGCTGCTCCTGTTGCTCTGTTGCTGCTGAAGTTGTTTATTCTTCCTCTTCTACTATATTTTATTTATTTTGTTTTGTATATTCTTTCTTATCTCTTTCATTTGTTGTATAATTGAGAGGAGGGAGAAGCTGCTGTTTGTCTTGGAGGTGTGCATACACCCGAAGGATAAACAGCTGCTGCTGCTGCTGCTGCTGCTGCTGCTGTTTACTTACATTTACTCTGTCATATATATAAACTACAACAACAACAGGAGCAGCAGCAACAGCAACAGCAGCAGCAACAGCAACAGCAGCAGCAGCAGCAGCAGCAGACAGACAGAAAAGCATTTGCTGCTTCTTTAGATAAACTATCTAAACAAAGTTCTGAGGTGTATGTACACCTCACAAAGACATAATCAGAGAAGATGGTAAGATGTTGTCTTGTATATTATTTCTTTCTTTCTCTCTCTCTCTCTTTACAAGTTTATCTACTATAGAAGCAGCAGCAACAACAGCAGCAACAACAGCAGCAGCAGCAAGAGCAGCAGCAACAGCAGCAGCAACAGCAACAGCAGCAGCAGCAGCATCATTATAACTAGATTTTTTTGTGTATCCTCAGCTTTCTACATTATTTGGGAGTTCTTGCTCTATAGAAATAAATTTAGACAGAGAAGGGAGAAAGTGTGCGTGGTTATCGAGAGAAAAGAAAGGAGAGAAGCTGCCTATATACACTGTAAGATATAAATATATCTATATCTATATCTATATCTATATCTATATCTATATCTATATCTATATCTATATCTATATCTATACCTATACCTATACCTATATCTATATCTATATCTATATATCTATGTCTATATATCTATATCTATATCTATATCTGTATCTATATCTACATCTATATCTATATATCTATATCTATATCTATATCTATATCTATATCTATATCTATATCTATATCTATATCTATATCTATATCTATATCTATATCTATATCTATATCTATATCTATATATCTATATATCTATATATCTATATATCTATATATCTATATATCTATATCTATATCTATATCTATATCTATATCTATATCTATATCTGTATCTATATCTGTATCTGTATATCTATATATCTATATCTATTATCTCTCTCTCTCTCTCTCTCTCTCTATATATATATATATATATATATATATATATATATATATATATATATATATATATATATATATAGCTTTTGTTTGGTTTTGTGTATTTGTATTTTATTTGTTTTAATATATTTATTTAGTTAATTTATTCTAACTTGTTTATTTCTGTTTTATTTCTCTCTTCAACTTTTTTCTTTTTCTTTGTTTTTTTTATTTTATTTTTATTTATTTTTGGTGTTTTGTTGTTCTTTACATTTTCGATTGTTTACTGTTATACTTATAAATATAATAATAATAATTATTATTATTAAATATAATAATATAATAATAATAACTAAATATAATAATAGTAATAATAATAATAATAATAAATAATATTAAAAACTAAATATAGTATTAATAATAATAATAATTATTATTATTTAGAATAGTTTATTATAAAAACTAGAAACTAATAGAAAACGTAGTAATAATAATTATAACTAAATATAATATAATAATAATAATAATAATTAATAATAATAATAATGGATAGATAGATAGATTGATATAGATAGATAGATAGTAATAATAAATAATAGCAATAATAATATTATAAAATAAAATAAAAATAAAATAAAATAAAAATAAAAGAGACAAAAGCAGCAAAAACAGAAAAAACAGAGAAACCAAAGAAAACAGAATAAACATACAAACCCTAAACCCTAAACCCTAAACCCTAAACCCTAAACCCTAAAACAACGAAATAAAATAATAAAATAATAAAATAATAAAACAATAAAATAATAAAATAGTAAAATAATAAGAATAATAACATAACAGAACAACAAAATAATTAAATAATTAAATAACAAAATAATAAAATAATAAAATAATAAAACAATAAAATAAAATAGTAAAATACTAAAACAATAAACAACTAAAATAGTATAAATATAATATATATATATATATATATATATATATATATATATATATATATAATTACTACCTCAGGATATAGAAGATGTAAGCGGCGTTGCTATTTTAAATTTAAAGACAGGGAAGAAGTTAGAACATAATGGCATTAAGGTAGAACTTGTCGGACAAGTTGGTGAGCCCTAAACCCTAAACCCTAAACCCTAAACCCTAGATGTTTAAGGGTTTATTGCTAGGGTTTAAATATGTCTATGGCTCTCTTGAGTTGCAGCAGCAGTCGAATTTGTTTGGTGGATTTGTTTGTTTTACTATATAAGATATTATTATGTAAAATAATTATATATATATATATATATATATATATATATATATATATAATTAGTTTACATAAATATGTGTATTTATTTATTTATTTGCTTGATTAGTTTATATAATAATATATATCGCTCTCTCTCTCTCTCTCATATATATATATATATATATATATATATATATATATATATATATATATATATATATATATATATATATATACATGTGTTCAGACATGTTGAACGACCGCAGTTCTTCCTACGATTTTTTCTTAATCTCCAAAGACTTAGATCCTCCAGGTGCATTGAGAGATAGTAAAATATATAAATTTAAATTTAATTCTGTAGATAAAACACAC
This sequence comes from Eimeria praecox, assembly GCA_963920595.1. Classification (NCBI taxonomy): domain Eukaryota; phylum Apicomplexa; class Conoidasida; order Eucoccidiorida; family Eimeriidae; genus Eimeria; species Eimeria praecox. Next base: position 4,504,439 of record OY986948.1, read on the forward strand.
GAAACATATACAGGATTAAGTGTGAGGCTTCGTTATTTTGTTAGGCTGACTATACACCGCAATTATGCGAGGTGAGATAGAAAACAAAACAAATTTTATATTTATTTTTATTTATATTTTATTTCTTGGTTTAGTTTGGGGGGGAGTTTGTATTGTGTTTTCTGTATTTTGTTTTTATTTTGTTTATCTTGTTTATTTTATTTATTTTATTTATTTTATTTATTTTATTTATTTTATTTATTTTATTTATTTTATTTGTTTTATTATTTTATTTTGTTTGTTTGTTTGTTTATTTTTTATTTTTGTTTAAATGCATTTTTAATCTTCGCTGTCTTTGGATTTGTCTCTTTATCTTTGTTTTTATTTTTGGTTGTTTTTGTTTTTGTTTGATTTCTCTGTCTGTTTCTCTGTCTGTCTCTCTGTCTGTCTCTCTATCTCTTTCTCTCTCTGTCTGTCTCTCTCTGTCTCTGTCTGTCTCTCTGTCTGTGTCTCTTTCTCTCTCTCTGTCTCTCTCTGTCTCTCTTTCTCTCTTTCTTTTTGTTTGTTTCTGTTTTGTATTTTTTTCTTCTCATTTGTTTGTCTCTGTCTGTATGCTCGCTGCATTTCTATATATATATATATATATATATATATATATATATATATATATATATATATATATATATATATATATATATATATATATATATATGTAAAAACAACTTAAATTAATTTGCAGTGTAAGTATGACAAGCCTGCGTGATATGTCTTTAATAAAACAAATTAATTATTAAATAAATATAAATAATAATACTAAGGAACTACATATAAACAAACTGCTGCTGTCTGCTTCTTTCTGTTGCTGCTACAGCAACAGCAGCAGCTACAGCAGCAGCAGCAGCAGCAGCAGGAGCAGCAGCAGCAGCAGCAGCAGCAAAAGATGGATGTGTATGATTTCTTTATTTGTTGTATAAAGATATAAACTACAAATCTGCTGTTCTTTGTTTTTGTTTGTGCTGCTGCTCCTGCTGCTGTTGCTGCTCCTGCTGCTGCTCCTGCTTCTCCTGCTGCTGCTGCTGCTGCTGCTGCTTGTGCTGCTGCTGCTGCTGCTCGTGCTTCTCCTGCTGCTGCTGCTGCTGCTGCTGCTGCTTCAGCAGCATTGTGAAAGAGCACGACTTCATCGTACAGAATGTCGGCCCCCCACCCGAAATTAAAAACTCTATTAAGATGGAGGTAAGATATTTATTTATTTATTTATTTATTTATTTATTTATTTATTTATTTATTTAAATTGTTTGACTATTTAATTATTTATTCGTTTAATTATGTAATTAATTAACTAAGTATTTATTTATTTATTTTATTTGTTTATTTGTTTATTTGTTTATTTTTATTTTTTTGTTTGCTCGTTTATTTATTTAATGTAATTAATTTGTGTAATTAATTAACTAATTATTTATTTGATTAGTTAATTAGTTGATGAAATTAATTAATTTAATTAAACTAATTAATTAATTAATTAATTTAATTAATTAATTAATTAATTAATTAAATAATTAATTAATTAAATAATTAATTAATTAATTAAATTAATTAATTAATTAATTTAATTAATTAATTAATTAATTAATTAAATAATTAATTAATTAAATAATTAATTAATTAAATAATTATTTAATTAATTAATTAATTAAATAATTAATTAATTTAATTAATTAATTAATTAATTAAATAATTAATTAATTTAATTAATTAATTAATTAATTAATTAAATAATTAATTAATTTAATTAATTAATTAATTAATTAAATAATTAATTAATTTAATTAATTAATTAATTAATTAATTAAATAATTAATTAATTTAATTAATTAATTAATTAATTAAATAATTAATTAATTTAATTAATTAATTAATTAAATAATTAGTTAATTAGTATAAATAAATTAAACTAATTAGTTAAATTAATTAAATAATAATAACTGCTTGAATTACATCAAATAAATTATTATTATTTAAATTATTTAAATAAACAACTAATAATTAATTAAACTAAAATATGGCGATAATATAATAAGATAAAAATTATGAAGTTAATAAATAAATAAATTAATTAATGTATAACAACGTATGTATACTCGCATTCATACTACTACTGATAATAATAATTTTATTATTATTATTACTCATTACTATTATTATTAATCTTATTTATTATTATTGTTAATATTATTATTATTATTTATTATTATTATTATTGGTGTTGCTGGTGCTCTCTTTGTTGTTGTTGCTACTAGTAGAATTGTTTTAATTCTTATTCTTCTTATATTTTTCTTATTATTATTTGTCTAATAATTCTATAGATAATAATGATAATTATTATTACTTTATTATTATTATTATTATTTTATTATTATAATATATATATATATATATATATAATTTGTATAATTATACTAATTATAACAATGATAAGCACTGTTAAGAATTACTAATACTAAGGCAGCAAACATAATATATATATATATATATATATATATATATATATATATATAATAGACTACAATACATAAATCTATAAATAAATATAAATAAATATAAACAAATATAAATAAATTTGCAAAATATAGAAAATATTTATTTAATTTGTTTTGGTAGGAATAGGAGACTGTCTTCATGTACAGTTTGAATTCTATCAAACCAAATAAATAAAAATAAATATCTAAATTATAAATATACACATAAATAATATAAATATAAACAACTATATATATACATTAATTAATTAATTAATTAATTTATTTATTTATTTATTTATTTGTTTATTAACTTATTTATTTATTTATGTGTAGGTAGGGATAGAAGACTGTCTGCACATAGAATTTGAATTCGATCAGAGTAGATATCATCTAAAAGAAGTTGTAATCGGAAAAGTTTATTTTGTCTTAGTTCGAATTAAAATTAAAGATATGCTCATTGATCTCATCAAGACAGAGACGGCAGGAACAGGTAACATATATATATATATATATATATATATATATATATATATATATATATATATATATATATATATATATATATATATATTTATTATATATTATATATATATGATATATTTAATGTATATAGTATATATAGTATATATAATATAGATAATATAGATTATATAGATTATAAATAGATCCATATCTATACATGTATATATCTATATATAGATACATAGATATAGATATATAGATATAGATTATAGGTATAGGTATAGATATAGATATAGATATAGATATAGATATAGATATAGATATAGATATAGATATAGATATAGATATAGATATAGATATAGATACAGATAATATCTACAAAGACGAAGAGGACAGCAAGTACAAACAACAAAAGAAGAGGCAGACAGACAGACAAGTATTGTATATCTCTCTCTCTCTCTTTTTAAAATATATTTTCTAGTTTTAATTTAAATATATTATTTATTTATTTATTTATTTATTTTATATATTAATTTTTTTTTATTTTGTTTGTCTTAGGTGCGGCAGCAATAACAGAATCAGAAACTCTTTCGAAATTCGAAATCATGGATGGCGCTCCTATTCGATGTACGTACACCTCAACTGCTGCTGCTGCTGTTGCTGCTGCTGCTGTTGCTGCTGCTGTAGATACTGCTGCTGCTGAAGATACTGCTGCTGCTGTAGATACTGCTGCTGCTGTTGCTACTGCTGCTGCTTTGGCTGCTGCTGCTGGGGCTGCTGCAGCAGATATTGCAGCTGCTGCGGCTGTTGCTGCTGCTGCTGCTGCTACTATTGCTGCTGCTGTTGCTGCTGCTGTTGCCTGAGGATGAGAGCGATCTCTTCGTGTTCCTTCATTCTTTTCCGTATTTTTTTAAATTATATTATTTATTTATTTTAATTATTTTATTTTATTTTACTTTATTTTATTTTATTTTATTTATTTATTTAATTTATTTACTGTAATTAATTTGTTTGTCTCATATAATTTTTTCTGTTTTATTTTTTCTAAGCCATTTTCTTTATTTTGTTTTTTTTTGTTTTTTTTAAATAAATAAATAAAATAAAATAAAATATATTTATTTTTATTGTATCTGTCTCTGTCTATACAGCCGAGTGTATACCTGTGCGTCTCTATCTAAGCGGTTTAGATTTAACTCCTACTTATAAAAATATACAAAACAAATTCTCTGTACGATATTTTCTTAATTTGGTGTTAGTTGATGAAGAAGACAGAAGGTAAGATAGAGAGAGATAAATAAATAAATAATATAATATAATAATAAATAAAATTAAATAATAAATAAAATAAAATAATATGTCTTTAGATATAAATAATACAAAGTAGAACGTTAGAGCAGCAAACAAATACGTAAGAGCGAGGCACAGCTGTATGTTTATTCGCGTATTATATATATATATATATATATATATATATATATATATATATATATATATATATATATATGTATATATATATATATACATATATATATATATATATATATATATATATATATGTATATATATATATATATGTTTGTATTTATATTTTATATTTATAAATATGATTATATACTATATATTTATACTTCATATTTATATTAATATATATATATAAAGAAGTAAAGATATTACAAAATCAGCAAAACCTCTGTTTTCTCCTTGTCGCTAGAGCTGCAACACAGCAGCAACAGCAGCAGCAACAGCAGCAACAGCAACAGCAGCAGCAGCAGCAGCAGCAATGTTTGTTTTTCAATACCCTCCTACTGCTGCTGCTGCTGCTGCTGCTGTTGTGTGTTTAGATATTTTAAGAAGCAGGAAATTATATTATGGCGGAAGAAGATCGGCTGACTCCTCGCATGCAATTTGCTGCTGTTTGCATGCATGCATGCAGCAGCAGCAGCAGCAGCAGCAGCAGCAGATTCAGCAGCAGCAGCAACAGCAACAGCAGCAGCAGCAGCATCAACGTTCTGTTTTGAGGTGTACATACACCCTAATTAAAACAGCAGCAATTAGATATTTTCTTGTATTATCCGCGCATGCATTTTGTTTATCTATCTGTCTATACACTCAGCCAGAAAGAAGAATATATAGCGATAGGCGGGCCTGCTGCTGCTGCTGCTGCTGCTGCTGCAGTTGCTGCTGTTAGCTGCTGCTGCTGCTGCTGCTGCTGCTGCTGCTGCTTGCATGCATGCACTTGACTGAGTCAGTGCATGCAAGATAAAACTCTTTGGCTTTTGTTATTTGTTTTCTTTTCTTCTTCAAATGTAGAAATAAAAAATTAAAAAAATAATTAAACAGAAACACAAACTCCGTCGTGTTTAGTTCTATGCGAGCCTTTCATATATATATATATATATATATATATATATATATATATATATATATATATATATATATATATATATATATAGGTTGATAGATAGATAGATAGATATAGATGAAGCATTACTCTAAAACTAATTGAGATTATGTCTTTTACTCTCCTTTTATATATCCTACAATATCTCTACACTCGTAGACTACTAGAATATTATATATATATATATATATATATATATATATATATATATATATATATATATATATTGTTGCTATCAACGAAGTCAGTTCTTTGAATATAATCAAATCAATTAGCTGCAGCAGCAACGGCGTCTGCAGCAACGAGAGAAATTCAATTAAAGAGGCAGCAGGCTGCTGCAGCAGCAACTGCAGCAGCAGCAGCAGCAGCTGCTGCTGCTGCTGCTGCTATTGCTGCTGCTGTTGGATAGATCAGGAGCGGTTTGTTGCACTGAAGCTGAAAGGGGTGAAAGCGGTTCGGCTTCTGCTGCTGCTGCTGCTGCTGCCTATGCTGCTGCTGCTGCTGCCTATGCTGCTGCTGCTGCCTATGCTGCTGCTGCTGCTGCCTATGCTGCTGCTGCTGCTGCTGCCTATGCTGCTGCTGCTCTGCATGGGGAAGGCAGAGGGCATCCACGTTATTCTTTGAGGGCTCGCCATGCTGGCGATGCTGCTGCCGATGCTGTTGCCGATCCTGCTGCTGCTGCTGCTGCCGATGCTGCTGCTGCTGCTGCCTATGCTGCTGCTGCTGCTGCCTATGCTGCTGCTGCTACTGCCTATGCTGCTGCTGCTGCTGCTGCCGATGCTACTGCTGCTGCTGCCTATGCTGCTGCTGCTGCTGCTGCTGCTGCCTATGCTACTCGACATTGAGGAGGGTGAGGTACGCCAGCTGATGATTTGGGAAGGCCGGCTGCTGCTGCTGCTGCTGCTGCTGCCGCTGCTGCTGCTGGTTCTGCTGCTGCCGCTGCTGCTGCCGGTACTGCTTCTGCTGCTGCTACTTCTGCTGCTGCTGCTGCTGCTGCTGCTGCTGCTGCTGTTGTATGGGGACCGTATGATTGATGATGAAGGAGAAGAATAGTAATTAGTATAACGGCTCCTGCCTCTGCCTTCAAGGATTCCTACTTGTTGTTGTTCTGTGGGTATAGGGCTTTTAAGAATGCCAACATGTATATCTTGTGTTTCGTTTTGTTTTTGTTTTTGTTTATTTATCTTCTCTTCTCTTATTCGCATATATTGTTTCCATGATAATATCTTCTTTGTTAAATTATCATGATAATATAAATTATTATATACACTACCATAATCTTCTCTATATGAATGGGTGCTATAGGGACTACTGAAAGGATTTGGATAGTACATATAGGTCCTATAGGGCGTATTTGGATAGTTAGCGCCGTCTTCAAGGCCGTGCTGCCCTGCTGCTGCTCCGTTGCTGCTGCTGCTGCTGCTGCTGCTGCTTGTTGCTGCACCTAACCATACAATCGGGCTCCCTGGCGGAGGCTTACGAGAAGAAGAAGTAATTAACTCTACTACAGGAAAATCATTTGGAGACGATGTTGAAGATGTGTCTTCTTCTTCAAAGCCATTCGACACCCTCCTGCTGCTGCTGCTGCTGCTGCTGCTGTTGCTGCTGCTGCTGCTGTCTTGCTGCTGATAGAAATTTGTACGCTTGCTTATCCCAGCCAAAAACCGCGGCGTGCTGCTGCTGTCTTGATCTGCTGCTGATGACTCCAAATCAAACACTTCTGCTGCTGCTGCTCTCTCTGCTGCTGCTGCTGCTGCTGCTGCTGCTGCTGCTGTCTCTGCTGCTGCTGCTGCTGTTTCTGCTGCTGCAGTTTCTGCTGTTGTTTCAGGTGTTGTTTCTGTTGCTGCAGCTGCTTCCGCGTTTGCGGCAGCAGCAACAGGGGCAAGACGTTCTCCTTCTTGCTGCTGCTGCTGCTGCTGCTGCTGTTGCTGTTGCTGCTGCTGCTGCTGCTGTCGTGCTGCTTGTAGTAGACCTGCTGCCTGCCTCAGGTGCAGCACGAGTGGCGTTATTGCTGCAGCGTTGTTGTTGTCTTTGTATATATTTTGAATTGTTTGTTTCTGCCATGATATAAAATTATCTTCTGAGTTTGCTAATTCAATTAAACTAATCAAATCTTCTTCTTTATTTATTTCTTCTTCTTCTTTCTTTCTTTCTTCTTCTTCTTTATTCCTGTATTCCTGTTCTTCTGTTTCAGCTATGAGCTCGGGTGTATGTACAGCAGCTAATCGACGCACTTGCTGCGGCAGACCGAAATCTTCAGGCAACAGGATACCCTTATTCTCTTCCTCCTGCCGCTGCTGCTGCTGCTGCTGCTGTTGCTGTTGCTGCTGCTGCTGCTGTTGCTGCTGCTGCTCCTCCTCTTGTTGCTGCTGCTGCTCCTCCTCCTCCTCTTGTTGCTGCTGCTGCTGTTGCTGTTGCTGCTGCTGTTGCTGCTGCTCCTCCTCCTCTTGGTGCTGCTGCTGCTCATCCTCTTGCTGCTGCTGCTCCTCATGCTGATGCTGCTGCTCTTGCTGCTTATCTTGTTGCTGCTGCTGCTGCTCTTGTTGCTTATCTTGTTGCTGCTGCTGCTGTTGCTGTTCCTGCTGCTTCTGCTGCTCATCCTCTTCCTCTTGTTGCTGCTGTTGTTGCCTTAGTTGATGTTCCTGCTGCTGCTGTTGCTGCTGCTGCTTCTCTTCTTGCTGCTGCTGCTGTTGCTGTTGCTGCTTCTGGTGTTGCTCATCCTCTTCGTGCTGCTGCTGTTGCTCATGCTCGTGTTGATGTTTCTGTTGCTGCTGTTGCTGCTGCTGCTGCTCTTGTTGTTGCTGCTGCTTCTCTCCTTCTTGTTGCTGCTGCTGGTCTTCTTGTTGTTGCTGCTGCTGCTCTTCTTCTTGTTGCTGCTGCTGTTGTTGTTGCTGCTGCTGCTCTACGGCAGATGCTGCTGCAGCTTTCTCAGTTGTGTGTGTTGTATTCACGGCAACAAACGAATCTGAAGGAGGCAGCATCATTTGTTGTTTTGCTTCTTCTTCCTCTTTATCTTCTGTATCTTCTTTATCTTCTTTTGGTGTTTCTTCTTCTTCTTCTTTGTTTGCTGCTGCTGCTGCTGCTGCTGCTGCTGCTGCTGCTGCTGACGGAATCAAATCTGGCAGTGCTGCTGTCTTCCCCTGCCCAGAGACTTGCTCCTCAACGTCTACATACTCGTTCATATTGCTGCTGCTGCTGCTGCTGCTGCTGCTGCTGCTGCTGCTGTTTCTTTGTGCTGTGTCTTCATGCCTGCGCTTATATATTGCAGCACTATAAGGATAAGATATCTTTTCAATGTTTTGTTTGTATCTGTTCAAACCCTCAGCAGCACCAAGTATATCTGCCTGTTCTGCTTCTTCTTCCTTTTCTTCTTCTTCAGCACCAGCAGGTGTTGCTGCTGCTGTTGCTGCTGCTGCTGCTGCTGCTGCTGTTGGTGTTGGTGTTGGTGTAGGATCTCTTCCTCTAATAAGCATTCTACTAGCAGCTTCAACAGGAACAGATAGATTTAAATTATTATTTCTATAATTACGAAGGTTAAATACACCAGGGCTGTTACTATGGGGGTGTGGGGCAGACATAGAAGATAGAGGGGAAGGTATAACGCCTCCATTCATTGCAGCAAGTGGTGTTATTGCTGCTGCTGCTGGTGCTGCTGCTGCTGCTGCTGCTGCTGCTGCTGCTGCTGGTGTTGCTGCTGTAGAAGAAGGAGAAGAGGATGAACGTACCAGAGGCACAGAACGAGAAAGAGGCGATGGAAGAGTTGTGCTGCTGCTGCTGCTGATGCTGTTGTTTCTGCTGCTGTTGCTGCTGCTGCTGCTGTTGTTGTTGTTGTTGTTGCTGCTGCTGCTGCTGCTGTTGAGTACTACTGGCTGCAGCAGAGGGTCTGCTGCAGCATTCAACTGTATATCCTGCTGTCTGCTGCTGTCTTCCCCAGGTAGCACAGGCAGAATGGTTTGTAGAGAGTTGAGCAAACTATGAATCTTCTTCTCTAGCTCTCTGTCTCCTTCTATCCTTTCCTGCTGCGATAGCTGAGGCGCCTCCCTTCTATCCCCTTGTTGTTGCTGCTGCTGCTGCTGCTGTTGCTGCTGCTGCTGTTGCTGCTGTTGCAAGAGCTGCTCCTGTTCCTGCTGCTCTGCGCTGTTCCTTAGTCGAGATACGCGTTCTGATATAGATTCGATAGTCCCCGCACTGCTGTTTCTGCTGCTGTTGCTGCTGCTGCTGCTGTTGCTGCTGTTGCTGCTGCTGTTGTTGTTATTGTTGTTGATGCTTCTTCTGATTCTGCTGTAGCTGCTAGGTGTTCTGCTGCTGTGTCTCCCTGCGTCTCGACGCAAAATGCTTCTGCGGCCGTGCTCTGTGTCTTCAAGTTGCTGCTGCTCTCCAGTGTATGTTTGCTGCATCCTTGCGTCTGCAAGCTGTTCCTCTGGAGGCTGCTGCTGCTGCTGCTGCTGCTGCTGCTGTTGTTGCTGTAGCTGCTGCTGTATCTGCTCCTGTAGCTGCTGCTGTATTTGCTCCTGTAGCTGCTGCTGTATCTGTTGCTGCTGTTGCATCTGTTGTTGCTGCTGTGCTTGTTGCTGTAGCTCTTGCTGCTGCTGCTGCTGCTGTAGCTGCTGCTGCAGCTGCTGCTCTAGCCGTTGCAGCTGCTGCGACAGCTGCTGCTGATACTGCTGTCTGTCTCTTAAAGTTTGTTCTTCTTCTTCCCTTCTCGCTCTGTCTCCAGCTACACGGAGATTGTGGGGCCTCTCTGCTTCTTGTGTCTGGTGTCTGCGCTGCTGCTGCTGCTGCTGTTGCTGCTGTTGCTGCTGTTGCTGTTGTTGCTGTTGTTGTTGTTGTTGTTGTTGTTGTTGTGGCTGCTGCTGCCGCTGCTGTTCGCGTTGTAGTTGAAGCTGCTGCAGCTGCTGCAGCTGCTGCAGCTGCTGCAGCAACACTTCTCTTTCGATGGTGTCCCTTGAAGTTCTTCTGTTTCTTTCTCGCTGTTCTTCTTCTTGTTTCCTTGTAGCCTCCAAAGCCTCCTCTTCTAGTTGCCCGTTGCTGCTGCTGCTGCTGCTGCTGCTGCTGCTGCTGTTGCTGCTGCTGCTGTTGCTGCTGCTGCTTCCCTGTCTCGCTATGAGATCGGCAGACCTGGACCGGTGCAGCTGCAGCTGCGGCGGCAGCTGCGGCTGCTGCTGCTGTTGCTGCAGCTGCGGCTGCTGCTGCTGTCGTTCCTGCTGCCGCAGCTCTGTCCTGCTACGAGTTGCTGCTGTCTCTGCTTCATGTGGCCTTCTTGACACGACAACTGGATATCTCACCTCGTCTCTCGATGAGACTCTGCTGCTACTGTTGCTGATGCTGCCCCTGCTGCTGCTGCTGCTGCTGCTGCTGGTGTTGCTGTTGCTACTGCTGCTTCTGCTGCTGCCTATCCTGCTGTTGCCGTTGCTGCTGCTGCTGCTGCTGCTGCTGCTGCTGTTAGCTGGGGGCTGAATAGCTAGATGCGAGCCTCGGATCTGCATCTCCACCCTATCTCGAGGCACCACTGTATCGCTCACACCGACTCGCACGTCCGGGGATCGAGCCCGGGATCGATCCCCCTGGGATCGTTCCTGGGATCGTTCCTGGGATCGTTCCTGGGATCGTTCCTGGGGTTGTTCCTGGGATCGTTCCTGGGATCGATTCCATCGCGCCAGCTCCAACTGCATTCGCTCTCTCTCCATACGTGCACCTTCAAGACGAGCAAGTGCTAGCTGTTCTTCTAGATGAGCCTCAAAGGCTTCTTGTATGGCATGAAGAGGGAACGAAGGGTCCCCCTCAAGAGCAGCAGCAGCAGCAGCAGCAGCTGCTGCAGCAGGAGCTGCAGCAGGTGCTGCAGCTGGTGCTGGGGTAACAGCAGCAAACGATGCTGCTGCTGCAGGTGCAGCAGGCCTGCGATAGAGTCTATCATCGTAGCTGTCTGTGATGGTCTGAACGTTTACTTCTGTATGTTCTGTTGATCTCTGTTGATATCTTGGTGCTGCAGATACATCTGTTGCTGCTGCTGTTGCTGCTGCTGGTAAGGGTGCTGCTGTTGCTGCTGCTGTGACAGGAGGCGTAGAGAGAGGAGTCAAGGTTGCTGTTGCCACCGTTGTGTAGGTCCTTGACAGTGGAAGAACCTGCTGCTGCTGCTGCTGCAGCTGCTGCTGCTGCTGTTGTTGCTGCTGCTGTTGTAAACGAATAGAATCCGATGCATGCAGGAAATTTGATAGTTGTTGCTCTAGCAAAGCCTTACGAATAGCTTGTTGCTGTTCCGTGAGCCCTCCCGCAGGAACAATATATGTATAAGGAGATGTTAATAAACCTTCTTCAGGGGCTGTTGAAGAAATAGAAAGAGGCGTTTCTCTATATAAACGAATATCTCCAGGGTTTGATAGAGCAGCAGCTGTTGATTGCGCCTGAAGCAGCAGCAACAATATACAGCTCAACACAAACACCAACATCCCTAGTACATAGTGATGAAAGAAAGAGGATGTTCTTCTTCTATTTATTAAATATTTTAATATCTTTTGAATATTAAATAAAAAAAAAGAACAGAAATTAATAATTGATGGTGTTGTTTGATTCTCATTCTTAATCCGTCGAGCTAAGGAGGGCATCATAAGCCCGAGGGTATACGCTGAACAAACAGTAAGCAACATATTTATATTTATTTGAATCAATACAATACAGATATCTGTTGAATACGATAATATTTATAGAATATCAAATCACTAGATATTATCCTCGGTATATAAGGACACGAAGATGTTTTATATATATATCTATCTCTCTCTATATATATATATATATCTATATACAACAACACAGGTATAAAACAGATCAGCGTATAGAAAATATACTCAGTAACAGCGAATTATTCTTTACAATTGAAAAATAAACAAAGTATATGTAGAAAAATCAATTAATAAAAGAATGATGATGGGTTTTATATAAATAACACAGACAAACCAAACCAAACAAACAGCTATCGCGTCAACCGCCATGAGCCAGCGGCCTCTGCGGTCTCGTTTGAAGTAGCAGCTATCAAGGGCCTCCCTGAGACTATTTTTAAGAGTATATCAAAGAAAATATATCTAATTAATTGTTTAATTACATTATTTAATTGATATCCACTTTATTTTCGCTCTTTTAACGGAGAAAAACATACACACAGAACCCTATCGGCTTGTTGTATCGATTTACACAGCTAGTCAGACACTTTGCGCAATCTCAGGATAATTGTTGTTGTTATCGATGAAAATTTAATATTTTTGATTTAATTAATAATTATTTTTCTATTTTTAATTCGTACTTTTCATAAAAAGAGGCAGCAAAGGGCGCTTTCCAACAGCATCGATCACTCTCCACTCACCTGTCGTTAGTGACCTCACGAGACACGAAGCTTTGCACTGTTTTCTCTTCATCTTCTTGTTCTTCTTCTTCTTCTTCTTCTTTTTTATATTTATTTATATATTTTAATTATTTATATCAATTTTAATGAAGAACAACAAGGTATCAGAGTTGCTACTAACTCCATATGCGCATTGACTTGAGATGAAAGACGCAAAGTCGAGGCGTTTCGTTCAATATTTCTTGTATTTCTTCCTTCCCTAGGGTTTAGGGTTTAGGGTTTAGGGTTTAGGGTTTATCTGCTGCAAGGATTGTAGTTATTAACCCCTCTCTCCTGTTTAGGGGAGTTTACTCGAATACATAGGTCTTTTATACACCTACCTAGCGGCATACGTAGATCCCATAGAATGCACATATACTGATATTTTGTGAATATCTATATCTATATCTATATCTATATCTATATCTATATCTATATCTATATCTATATCTATATCTATATCTATATCTATATCTATATCTATATCTATATCTATACATCTATATATATATATATATATATATATATATATATAGATATATATATAGATATATATATATATATATATACATATATATATATATACATATATGTATATATATATATATATATAGATAGATAGATAGATATAGATATAGATATAGATATAGATATAGATATAGATATAGATATAGATATAGATATAGATATAGATATAGATACAGATATAGATATAGATAGATATATATAGATAGATATAGATATAGATATAGATATAGATATAGATATAGATATAGATATAGATATAGATATAGATATAGATATAGATATAGATATATAGATATAGATATAGATATAGATATAGATATAGATATAGATATATAGATAGATTGACAGATAGATAGATATAGACACAGATATAATAATAAATTAATATATAATAATAATCCTGATATCTAGTCTGTGTGTAGGCTATCTGCGATATTTTCTGTGCATGTTTGTCTGTCTATATTATAATAATCGAAGAAATATTTAAAAATAAATATTAAACGCAAGCTGAATGCGTTGAGTACAGTGTCTGTACAGCCGTGAAGACAGCCTCAACATGCGCGCCACAACGCCTATCGTTCGTCTGTAAGACGAAATCGAGGGGGGAGCTGCTACTCTGCAGCAAAGCAAAGCCTCATCATTCAGCTACAGCAACTGCTGCTGCTGCTTGTGTTGCTGCTGCAGCAGCAGCAGCACAAGCAGCAGCAGCAGCAGCAGCAGCAGCACAAGCAGCAAAGTGCTGTTCAATTAAGAAAAGAAAGACAGACGCCAACAGATAAATACAGAGGCAACCAAATAATATATGAGAGGAAGAACCAAAGACCATTCATTGATTGTGTTCGTGAGAATTTAATCGTACACAACTACACCGATAAACAGACAAACCCATGTACGTAGTACGGCATCCCTCATCCTGCTGCTGCTGCTGTTGCTGCTGCTGCTGCTCTTGTTGCTGCTGTTGCTGCTGCTGTTGCTGATGTTGCTGCTGCTGTTGTAACAGGTGTAGCAACTGCTGCTGCTGCAGCAACTGCTGCTGCTGCTGCAGCAACTGCTGCTGCTGCTGCAGCAGCGTTTTCAAGACAACACAACACGGCTGCCGCTACCACTGCATACGAATACATCGCGCTGCTCCCCCTCATAGGATGCTGTAGGTTGTTCTGCGGCGAGTCAAAGAACTGCTTCCTGCTGCTGTCGCTGCTGCTGCTGCAGCTGCTGCAGCTGCTGCTGTTGCTGCTGCTGCAGCTGCTGTTGCTGCTGCAGCTGCTGTTGCTGCTGCAGCTGCTGTTGCTGCTGCAGCTGCTGTTGCTGCTGCTGCATCTGCTGTTGCTGCTGCAGCTGCTATCGCTACAGCTACATCTGCTGTTGCTGCTGCAGCTGCTCTCCTCTCAACTTCATCTCCCTCATACCCAAAGCCATGTACTGTGTTGACTGTAGTATAAACTGCTGCTGTGCGGCGCGGCGCACAAGCCAAAATAAACAGAAGAACTAACTACCTATCCCTGATGCTGCAAATATCTCTCTGCATACAACAAGTTTTCTCTTGAATAGAACAGACCTAAGAATCATAACAAGCCTGACCAGTGGTCAGCTGGAGGCGTGTGATGTACATACACCCCCATCCAGCATTCGCTGATGTGAGGGCTGTATATATATATATATATATATATATATATATATATATATATATATATATATATATATATATATATATATATATATTAAATTTGAGATGCATGCATGCATGCATGCATGCATGAGGTCAAGTACGGGCTCGTTTGGGTTGTGGTTCTTGAGTGTTATCTTCTGTTTCTGCTTCTGCTTCTTCTTCGGCATGTTCTGATTCATCATCAACATCTTCTGTGCTTTGTGCTTCTAATTGAGCATCATCATCATCAGGTTCAACTTCTTCTACATCATCATCGCTATCACTATCTCCTTGTGAGTCTTCTGCATCTTCCTGTTCGAAGTTTGTATCTTCTGTTTGTTGTATTTGTATATTCTGACGTTTCTGTCCTACCGTTGGATGTGCTTCTTCTTGTGCTGCAGCTCCTTCTTCATCTTCTTCTTCTTCATCTTCTTCATCTTCTTCTTCATCTTCTTCTTCTCCATCATCATCATCATCTTCTTCATCTTCTTCTAAGCTTTCATCTATATCTTCACTTAATACTTCTTCTTCTTCTTCTCCTTCTTCTTCTACTACCTCTTCTCCTCCCTCTTCTACTTCTGCTGGCTCAGCAATCTGATCTCCTCCTCCTCCTTCTTCTTCTTCTACAGAAGCATCATCATCTTCTTCTCCTTCATACACCTCACTCGCTATAAAAAAATGAAAACAAACAAACAAATATACAAGTACGCAATAGGTCTACAAGTACAAACAAAGATAGCAGATAGAGTATATGTTCATAATACACCGTAACAGACCTCAAAAGATGTGGAATTCGCATATAAATTCAAACATAACATATTCAACAATCTTAGATTTTATTATAAAGAATATATTTTAAAGTTTCACGCATCAAATCTTGCAACTACATCTTGTTAACATGAAGCAACTAGAGGACGGCCATATACGGTGGTAAGGGTTCTAGTACGCCACAATAAAACAAAAAATAAATATAAAACACATCCTATGCACTGTATAAATAAAGATAAATATAAAAATATAAATAAACAGAGCATCAATATTTACGTATTCAACATACCGCTGTCAACTTGTTCCTCTGCTTCCTTCGCAGCAGGAATGCCTGGTTGAGCTTTCGTCGACATTATTTTGCGTGTATTAAATTGAAAAGAAGTAGATTAAGTTTTATATATTTAAAAGATTTTCTATTCTTTTCTTTGAAATTTAATTAATTTGTTCTTCTTCTATTCGATGCAGCAGGAAATACGAGCCTTGTAGACCCGTCTGCCGCTGCCTCCTACCGACGAGTCAACTATGCTATTCCTGCTGTTGAAAGCCACAAGAAAATTATATAATTTGTTTGTTTATTTGAAGAAATGAACATCAAAGAAATTCCAAATAGTTTCTCCAAGCCAAGGTTACAAATCAGCGACGAATGTTGTGGTGTATGCCCACAAGAACAGATCGCAGGTGCACAGCCAGTAAGTCTTGATGAATTGAAGAGCTCACAATTTAATTAAATTGAATTCTTAAACACTTTAAATAAAGAAACAAATTATGTCTTGTACAAAAACCATGAATAAATAAGTCGCGAGTTTACGTATTCAACACCCTAGGAGGAATTAACAAGGAGGCAGAGGCACAAGGCGACAGGGGTTGACAGGCTGTATTTGATTTCAAGCTTCAACAAACAAACACCAAATAGAATATATGAAGATTTTCTTATTAATATTTACAAACATAAATCAAACGAATAACACAAAGCTGCTCCAGGGCATGCATTTGTAGAAGCCTCCTCGAGTAGTGTCTATCTGCGCACTAATCGTAAACAGCAGCAGCAGCCTTTGTTGTTTTTTTATTTAATATTGAGCCCCAAATAATATTTTCATTATTTTAAAAATCAAAATGATCCTCTACAAATTACAGATATGCCTTTATCCCTCAGCCTTCAAAACATATTCACATCATGATTAGTAGCACAGACCTCCTTGTACTCGTTGTGGCTGGGCTTGCTGCTGTGCATCTTGAATAAAAGTATTTTATATTTATTAAAAACAGTCATAAGATTTAATAAATATAAAATATTTAACATGAGTGTTATCCCCAAAGCAGATAGCCTCCCCCTCATCCTCCTATCATACTGAGCACAGCTGGGCTTGTTGTAGCATTGTAGCATTGTCCCTTATGTTGGTACGAGTATTTCTACTTGCATGCACGTTTGCTCCTGGCTTCCAAGTAAGTCATTAGTAATTGTTGACATTATTAGTGCGTACATCAAGAGGAGAGGATGCGTGGGTATACCTGCATGTGGGGTTGCACTCTCAAGCAGGAGTTGCAGCAATCTCCATTACATCGCTGGGGGGGAAGGATCTTCTCCCCACCGCATCATCCATAGGACGTTGAATAGCTGTGCTCACGTTCTCCCTAGATTTAGATTAACTTGTTTTGGGGGCCTCTTCCTTTAATTTGCTTGGATCTACTGCAGCTCACGACGGTCCTCGACTGTGATCGAAGACGCTCCTTACACTTGACAGCACTGCACGGTTCATCGGGCCAGAAGCGAGCAGCGAAATAGACTAACTCCATTGTAGGGGAGCCTGGTGCACACATACTGACTACTTGTGGATGTGCTCTGCAAAATAGTTTTTGATATTATCTCATTTTTTGCCGGAAATTCAGCCCTTTCCCTCTCTTGCGTAGGGGAGATTGATAAGAGTATTATCATCCTTCGGTAAGGAGAGGCTGAAGAACTGGTTCGCTTGCTGCATTGAAACAAACGCAATACCCCCAACCCACATCGCTGAAAATCTCTACTTGAGGGGGGAATTCCATGAAGAATGCCTCAGCTTGTGCAGGCCCTCCAAATATGATGTGCCCCTGGATGTGGTGACAGTAGAGAATAGTGGAGGAGTCTCTTTCTGTTTTGGGGACGCGCTATCGTCCTCAAAATGCACTTGAAAGGCTATATTTGCGTTTGGAGTCGTCATTCTTTGAAGTGGAGGCACGGCAATGGCGGCTCTGTCTAGCCAGGAGTGCCTACTTTCCCGAGCTCAGTAAGAGTGTGAAACGCTTCCTGCATGCTCTGCGATGCGGGTTTATTCCAATATGGGCCAGAGGGCACTCTTTGGCGGAACTGCAAAAGCTTGAACAAGAAAAGCTATGGATATAGTGCTTCCTTTTACAATATGGCTCCTACTTGGCGTTTGCAGTGCGTAGTGGTGCTGGCGCTGCTGCTGCTGTAGCCGATGCTGGTTGTGGCGCTCCACGGCTGGCTGTAATGGAACATCTTAGTCCTCATGCCGCTTTGGTGGCTCCGCCTTGAGCTGCAGGGGTGCAGCTGTTGCTGCTCTCTTGTGTGGCTCCCGTTAAGCCTCGGTTTCCCTTGTACTGTGGTAGGTGCAGAACCTAGCAGACAGGCTGGAGTTTCATAAAATCCTTAGCAAGAACTACGATATGGAACCCGTTTCGTATCTCAGTGCCACGTAAGGAGGGTCGTAGCAGTGTCTTCATTGTGAATGCGAGAAGGGTTGAGGGGGACTGGTCCGATGAAAGACGAAGCGAGGAGCATCTTTCCACAGAGGCAAGCAATCAACAAACAATGGAGAAAAGGAAATACACTGATATGTGAGCGTTTATGCAGCTCCCAGCAGCAGGAGCAGCACGGATTTATGAACAGCCCAGTGTAGCACAGGAATAGTCTGCCCCTATTCACAGCAGCCATACAGCCATTATCACTCTCTTAAATATTAATGGTTCTCTTCCCGAAATACAACAATATGTATGAAAGAGCTGAAGCAGAGCAACAGCCGCAAGCTGCAGTGTCACAGCTGGGAGCTGCAGCGGAACCCGATAGCAAGCGACTCCCCATGCTGCAGCGCGTGCCCGTTTCTTTCCTCTTGCTGCTCCTCACGGGCTTCCGCCGCATCTTCACCAGCAAAATGCAGATGGAGCTGCAGGTGGTAATGGCTCGATTAGCAGCACAAGTAGTTCTAAATCTGCAGCAGCAGAGACTGCCAAACGAATATGCAATGACGGTCTGAGTACCTGTAAGGAACGAGTACTTCAGCACTAGCCTCAAAGCTGGAACAACCGCTTTGGAGAATGATGCAGTTCGGGCCTGCCAAAGTTCATTATGGCTGGCTCTGCGTTGCGCCCGTCTGGCTAGCTACCTTTTGAAGCTGGGATCCCAACAATAACCCGTTTTCCGCTGGCTTTGCTCGATATGCATGTGCTCATAAGGGATGGGTCCGGTCAGCCCCAGTGGGTGGAGCCTTGGAATAAATTGTGGAAAAACAAATAATCCGCTTTTTGGGGTGGCACCCCAGTTGGCGAAACACCGATTATCTCTGTAATGGTTTCACTTTGGGGGTAAATCTATCATGTAAGCCAACGCGCTAGGCGAGAATAAACCCAAATGACCCTATCCAACCCACTGCAAAGTGTTTCGTGTGCTTGTTCGCCTGCGAGATTTTGAAAACATGCGAATACACTAGAAGACACTCGCCTGATTTCAAACCGGCCATGAACTCCGTTCATTGTAGCCTCTTGCCAAGTGTTCATACGGTTTTTCTCTCACTGGGGCCAGCAATCTATGGATCACTCCAGCGACGCGCGTGCCAGGCTGGGTGCGAACAACAACTAGGCATCTGACAGGCAGTTATATACCGTTTTCTCGGTGCACACGATAGATGAGGGAGAGTAACGAGTCCCAAGGTGCACTATTGTATCATAGACGAGATTGCATCAAACCGCATCGACTTTTGTGATTCGCTGTAGGGCCGCAAATCCCGCACCATCGTACAGCCCGCGATGCAATGCTATGCTCGATAGTACCCTCCATCGTGAATTCTCGCCAGAATGCGCGGGCAAACTTAGGGCCCAGGTCAACAATGGCGGTGACCGGTAAGCATGTGGCTTCCAAGCATGATTAATGATTTGTTTGGCAGCTCCCACGGCTGTCGCTGAATACGAACAAAGGTGCAGTGGCCGCATTTGCTGGGTCTACCCAGCACGCATAAATGCTATCACACCTCTGGCGCATGCTAAACCCATTATGGAGTCCACTGAAATTCCGTCCAAGTATGCTTAGCGGCCGGAAATTTCTGCAGGGAACGTAGCGTGGGCTTGTTCCCCGAATTTTGCAAGGAAGATCTCCTCACTACTCCAGAATGACATTCTGGAATAGTGAGGAAATCTTCCTTGGCTGAGGGGAGTACCCTAGGCCACCAACGGGACATGGACCTGGCCATTCTCTCCACTGCTATGCTGACCTCTCCAACGCTAGCCCAAATAACAGCGTTCGCACCGGTCAAAACATCTGTGGGAAGCGAATCCATATATTGTCAGTGTCCATATATTGTCAGTTGAGTACACGCTACGTGTGGTACCATAGGAGAATGCCATATGTGTTGCTGTGCTTAATCTGTCGTTCGCTGTTGAGCTCGGCAAGGGTTTCAGCCTCGTAAATATGTAAGGTGCAAGAACTCAGTTTAGACAGGATATGGATATCATCGCAGATAAGCGCATGTGTGGAGTTAAGTACTTGATAATGGGCTGGGAGGGTGCATCAGCACTGACGTTGGTGGTACCCTTGACGTGCTTGAATGCGGAGTTGTACTGGAGTTGCCGACAGAGCCACTCAACAACTTTCCTAATCCAGTTGTGAAAGCTATTCGCCAGCCAGGTCAGGGACTGGTTATCGGTTTGAGCAGTTAAGCCCAGTTCAGGGCTTCTTGACTCCGCACCAAGCCGCGTAGAGCTCTTTTTAAAGTGCCAGTTACTTCCGCTTTCTTTGGTGGGAACGGTGTGAGCAGCAAGCAATTATTTGATGAATTTTTGAGTGAGCAGCTTTGTGAGAGCGTATCATCCCAACCACTGCAGGAAGAAGTCTGATCTGAAGTTATGCAGTCGATCTCCTTTCTCTTTTGCGATACGCCTTCCTCCATTCTGGGCTGCCAGAAGTGACAGTCTGAGTAGAATGCCAATTCAAACTGCAACATACAACAAAGCGCATCAATAAACCTTAAACCCTAAACCCTATAATTTAAATTATAGGGCCTAGAATGGTTCACTGCTCTGGATTCCTCTTGCCACGCTGTGAATGTATACCCGTCACGAAGCATGGTACGCCAGCAAAAGAAAACGCAAACATTGAGCAGGGCCGATAGAATTCTTGTTGCATTGGTATGTATATGTATACATACACAGTTTGTATACTGTTGTGCATTGGAACGTCCCTAGTTTTCATGTGAACTATTTTGAATAGCTTACCTTCCTACGCCAGCATTGTCTGTTTCCTTCTATTTCGCAGCTGCCCTATCACCTTTGTCAGTATTGTTTACCATCAGTACTCATACTCCCTCTAGCCACTCATGGCTATTATGACTTCTTGCCCTCTCTATAACTGTCTCATGGTCATTGCAAGTAATGCTTATTCAAACTATCTCTTACTCAGCTGGTGGCGTTGAAAATGAATCATTCCAAATCCGTCTGACCCACTCCCCTTCTTTAGCCAATGCAGATGCTTCAATACGTTGAATGCATTTCCTGCACTGGGTTTACCAGAAAGCATTGGATGCACTGAGTGTCACGATGAAATTGATGCATTAAATGCTTTAGATGCGCTAATCACATTGAGGAAGTGGTGGTCTCAAAACCGTCAGGCGCCTTGCCTATTAACTGAGGTGTACGCCATTTCTGGAGCTGGTTGCAAAACACAATAACGTTGTAAACCCGAAATACCCTTCTTGAGTTGTATTTCCCGGCCTGTGAGGTGCATCCGTTAGCACTGACGACGCCTCCCTCGTTTGGTACCTCCTATAGCAGCCTAAGACTCAGGCCACCTCTATATTTAGCTTTGCACCCCATTCCACTGCTCCATTTTGGCTTGTTTCCTCTTTTTAGAGACAAGTGGAAGGCGCATAACCCATGCAGCAATATGGTGGGCTTGTGATATATTGTTGGTGCCATGCAGCCCGTTGTAGTTCGTTAAGGCCAGGAAGAGAATGAATCGCTACTCTCTAGTGTAAAAGCGTTTCAGTGTGGCCCCTGTTGCTTTGTCCCTTATACATCCGAAGCTGGTTAGATTGCGTCGGCGGTAGCCGTCTTTAGCTGCAGACAGATCTCGTGCGACTGTGGTTAATGCCTTGCCGCTGCACCTCCTACCCCTCTGATATAGAGGGCAAAATGCTTCATGGATTGTTTTTTCTCTGATAACTTACACGCATTGCTCCTTTTTTTCGCTGATTCACCCGGGCCTATTCTTCGGGGCTGTAGATCCCCACTTCAAGCCCTTTAATACGTTTTAAATTGCCTACTCTCCTGTGATCCAGTATTTTTATAGGTTGTTTTTCGGAATTTCTTTCTAATAGATTGGCTTTTCAATAGGCAGCCAGTGTTATAAATGCCGTTGGTACAGAGTGGTGCTCACTGTTACCTGATCACGCGAAGCCCGCCATACTCAAGAATAGGGGCATGCCCTAAGGAAACCAGATATACAAAAGATAGTGGGGATCATATCTCTCCTTTCTATATGTATGCCGTTTGAACATATATTTTGCATACTGTTAGCATGTGTGCCGGCTCTGTTGAGGTGACCCACCGTTGCGGTGTCTAGAATCTTATGAAACTCTGACAGAAATATTTATTTAGAATCTAAGTTGCAAGACTTCAAAGCAATCGAGGTAGTAGATCTCCGGAAACCTTCGGCTTCCAGCGTACAAGAGGCCGCCTACAAAACCTACGATCGATAGAAGACACCTAGCTGAGCAACGATCGAGGGGTCTCGGAGAACACCTTCTAACCAGTAATATGAAGATAATAAAACAAAAATATATTTGTATTGACTCTAAAAGGCTCAACATGAAGCCAGGGATGAAAAATCCAGCCCCAAATTCATTGCGGTATTCTTGTGCTCGGGCGAGCTTGTTCGCATGCGAACGTATTTCGTGTTTTCTCCTTCTTATTTATCTATAATACTATTTTAGGTGAATGTTTTTCGAATATTACTCTGAAAAACTGGACGTTCAGTTTCATGGATTCAATGAATTGTGCCCATAGGAGGCTGAGGTCAACTCAAGTCAAGGTCACTCGACGACCCTTGCCTTGAGAGCCATACAATTGCAAATATTCCCTTTGGCTATTAAACCTTCTAATGCAATTCAAATTCAAATTCTTATGTAGCTGCGTAGAAGGTGAATCGTGTTGGGTGACATGAAGAGAAGGAAGGAAGCCCTGTCGCCTGTTGCCCGCCTGCTCGTCTGCCTCGAGCTGCGTGCAAGTAGAGATGCTGAGAATCTCTGAGCCCTAACAGTCAAGCGTCAAGCCCTGAGACTAAGTCCCAGCCAATGGGTGTTGTATGCGAGTTTAATCTGTCTCGTTTTATGTGTGGGGTTGGCCTTTCCGGGGTTTTGTACGCCCCTGCTGCAGCATGAGGGCAGTAGTCAGCGAGACCGCTGCAGGCTCCTCTGCCGTTCCTCGCCTCCAGACTCCCACCACCCGTCTTGGGTTTAAACAAGACCCCTATAACCCCAACGAGAGAGGCCAACCTCATGTGCCCTCACAGCTTTCCTGCAGCACGTACAGCAACTCAACGTCAGTTAAAAACGAAAGGGGTGATGCTGATGTTGATGCAGGGCCTCCTTGGGAGCTGGAGCCCCACCCTCGTCAAATCTTGTTTAGCAACTTGTCTCCTTTATCTCGTCGCCAGCTCCCCCTTACGATCCTGAACAAAGGCAAGAGGCCGCTGCCTGTGCGTGTGTTGAATAAACATAATGGTGAACTGCATATCGGCACAGCAGGCAACGACCTCACACCTAACCCCGTCATCTGTCCTTTGCTAGCCCCCGGGCTTTCCCTGCGCGTGCATGTGGGGGCCCCCCCTCTTTTAGGACCCTCCGTTGAGCAGGCTCTGCGGGTGGTGGGCCCCGGAGGCCGCGAGGTAGAGGTCCCCGTTGAGGCAAGAGGGTCGTTGTTGAGTTTCTCTTGCCCTCCGCTGCTACAGTTCTCTCCTATGCCTCCAGGCGTACAACAGCAGCAGCAATTGCCGATAAGCAACACGAGTCCATTCAGGATAAGGGTGCATATACAGGTATCTCAAGGGGTATCGTCTTCTCTCAAGGCTCTGCTTGAAAAACAGCTGCTGCAGGTCTCCTTTCACCCCCAGCAGCTGCTTCTAGAGCCAGGAGAAGCCTCCTTCATCACTGTACAGCTCAAGTCAGACTGCCCAGCAGAGGTGAAGCTCCCGCTGTCTCTCGTTTGCAAACGATCCCTCAAAACGCCTTCTTCCCCTCGATGCAGCCTCTCAACACCGACAGAGCGGCATCCTAAGAGGAATCTAGATGGCATCATCCGCCCTCGAGGGGTATCCTTGAAACAACAAGCAGATGAACGTCAACCCCTCAAGGCCAAGGGGCCCTCAGATCTAAAGACAGTACAGTGGTCGGGGCCCCCACCGAAAGTGGAAGGCCAAGTGCAGCTGCAGGGAGTTTGTGTTGTTCCTCGTTGGGCTTTTACACTTGAGGGTTCAGAACTGCAACGTATCGACTTTGGGGCTTTGTTTCATGGAGAGGAATGCTGCTTGACGGTGCATGCAAACAATCTCGGGGCTCTCCCTCTAGCCATGAGTTTTATTGTGCCTCAGACTAGCTTCTCCTTCCCAGCAGCAGGCCAAGGGAGCCCGTACTCTCCCTCCTCTATACAGCGAGCCCAAAGCACCTATTCTAAACAGCCTCGAGAGGGGCCTTTGCCCTTTGAACCCCTTGGCATTTCCTCTTCATTACAGTCGGCTTCACCGCGAGAAGAGGGAAGACCTACCCCACGTCTAGGCTACAGAAGTACTGCCTACACTGTAGCAGAAACCTCTCAAAAGGCCCCCAAAGCTGCAACATCAGCTCAAGCCCGCCTCAGCATTGTCGCCTCACCCCGTCGCAGCAGCTGCACAGTCCCCACAGTCCCTAGCTCCTGTTCTTCCCAGCAGCAGCAGCAGCAGCAGCAGCAGCAGCAACTGCAGCTGCAACAGTTGCCACCGCTGAAGCAGCCAGCGGCAGCAGCCAACCCACCGTCCTCTTCGACTTTACCTCAGATAGAGACAAGAAGAGGGTCCTCTCCTCTTACCTTGGGAGATGTAGGTTGTTCAGAGTCAGAAGAATTTGAAGAGCCTGAGTCTTGTAGAAATGTAGGCCCCAAAGATACGCCCTGGGCGGCTCTCCTGGAGCAGTTCAGCGCTGCCCCTCAACAAGAAACCCCACAGGAGGTCGACCAGGCTCCCCCAGAGAAGCCTCCCCCCCCTCCTGCAGCAGCAGAGTCTGCAATGTTTCAGAGAGGCAAAGGGTTTGGCCGTCGAGGGCGGACTTCGCGTGTTATGAGAAGAAAAGGAGGAAACATCAACACAAAGACAAGGGAAACAGCCGCATCCTCCGCCTTGCAGGGAAGCCCCCGGGAGCAAGCTTCTCCTTCTTCTTCTTCTTCTTCTTCTTCTTCTTCTTCTTCTTCTTCTTCTTCTTCTTCTTCTTCTTCTTCTTCTTCTTCTTCTTCTTCTTCTTCTTCTTCTTCTTCTTCTTCTTCTTCTTCTTCTTCTTCTTCTTCTTCTTCTTCTTCTTCAGATCCTCATTCAACTAATCGGCAATCAAACCCGAGGCCTACAACTGCTGGGACGCCTCACCAAAAACGGCGGCGGTCAGCCTCTCCCCGTCGCGCCTCGACGGCTGGACTCCAGTCAGGGTCCTTTGCTGCAGCTGCCGCTGATGTTGCTGCTGCTGTTGCTGCTGACGCCGATGCTGCTGGTGCTGCAGGTGTTTCAGGTACTGCTGCTGCCACTGTTAATTGTAGTGGAGGCGCAGCGGCAATTGCTGCTGCTCCTGTTGCCTCGAAAGGGC
>OY986948.1:4535197-4537697 GCA_963920595.1 Eimeria praecox
GTTGCTCGTTGAACGGCATTCTCTGGCTGTGGTCTTTGCATGCAAAGCCACGCGAATCTCAGACACCGTAGCTGCTGCTCTTTAAGCAGCAAACCTAGCAGCCACGCCGCCCTCATCTGCAAGACACAACAGCAGCAGCAGCAGCAGCAGAAGCAGCAGCAGCAGCAGCAACAGCTAGGGAAAGCCCACAAGCCTGCTGCCGAAGTCGCAGAGATACCAGAAACCCTAAACCCTAAACCCTAAACCCTAAACCCTAAACCCTCGACCCTCAACCCTCAACCCTCGATCCTAAACCCTAAACCCTAGACCCTAAACCCTCGATTCTAAACCCTAAACCCTAAACCCTAAACCCTAAGGTCTTGCCTTCTGTCTGTAGATTTCGCGGTTATCGCGGACATGCTTCTGTAGGGAGTTGAAGGCAGCAAGCATGATGCGATGTCTTTTCATCTGCAGCAGCAGCAGCAGCAGCTGTACTGCCCTGACACGCTGCTTCGCGTTTCGTATTGCTGCGGTCCATCCGTATAGAGCCCAAGACAATCTTCCTTGCAGCAGCTGCTGCAGCACTGCTGCCAGCAGCATCACAGCGCGCTGCTGCGGCAGCTGCTTCATGGAAGCAAGCAGCCGTTCGTTTACCTGCAAGCAACAGCAAGCACACACAGACAGCATACACCCGTCAACACCCAGCTAGCTACCTAGATAGCTAGCTAGATAGCTAGTCAGCTAGCTAGCCAGATAGCGAGTGACGAGCAGCCGCACCACACCAGGGAGAGTGCCTGCGGAATGGTTTGAAAGAGCAGCTAGCTAGATGAAAGGGCTAGCTAGCTAGCTAGCTAGCTAACTGCGAGGCCATGCAGTCTCTAAGGGTAAGGAGGCGCAGCTAACTAGCTCAGCTAGCTAGCTGCACACGACTGTCTCTTCCTGCCACAGGTACCGCAAAGGCTGCAGACACAGCTAGCCACGCGGCAGGAGGCCCTCGTATGCAGCTAGCTATAGCTAGCTGTAGTAAGGGACACAAGGCTTTTCTTACTTGTTGCATGTTGCTGCATATTCTGTATTTCTCTTGCGCATTTGCTGCAGCAGCATGGCGTTGGATCTGTCGAAGACAGCTACGCATGCGAGCTCTAATACAGAGAGAAACGAGGAACATCGCCTTCTGTGTGTCTCCCTCACTAGCTATCCGTTGAGTAGTTGTATATTGTATTAGCCTCTGCCAGCCAAGCTTGAGGCGTCGCATCCGCATATGTTGAAGTAGCTGCTGCAGCGTACGTTGCTGCAGCTGGCGCTGCAGCAAAGCTTTTTTTAATTGCACGAATACACTGTGCAGAAGACTTCGTTGGAGTGTCTGTACAGAACAGAAGAGCTGAAGTGCTCTTCCTTTCTGGGCTTGTTGCTGTGCTGTCTTGACTATACTATGAAGACGGAGTCGTAGAAATGCTGCATGCAGTCTTCTCTCAACGAGACGATGCATAGAATATTTTATTTGCTGCTGTGCCACAGTTAATCTATGTGTAGCGAGTTCTAAATGGCCTGTAGCCATGGTAGCAACAACAGCTGCTGCTTGTTGCTGCTGCTGCTGCTGCAGTGCATGCATTCGCAGCTTCTGTAAGACCCATCCACACTTCTCTCTTCTTCGTAGTCTTATCCATTGCTGCAGCAGCAAAACGCCTCGTGTTATCTGAGCTGTTTGCTGCTTTGCTGCTGCAGCACTAGCTGCAGCTATAATACGTAGCCTCCCCAGGAAATCGCGAGCCCATCGTCTTGATGCCTCCTTCACAAGAGCAGCTACCTGAGACAGCAGCAAACTACGTGTTGCTGCATGCAGCTGCTTATGCAGCAGCAGCAGCTGCTGCTGACAGGGAGGGCGATAGAGGAAGTCTGGCACTGAGGGGCGAGATCTGAAACATAACAAAACAATATTATTCTATTTCTTCTTTATTTACATTATTTAATTAATTATTTAATACACATATTCACAAATATATCCAATCAAACCAAGAAAAATAAACATACCAAAAAACAAACACTGCGGTTGCTGTTGCTGCTGCTGCTGCTGCTACCGCTCCTGCTGCTGCTGCTGCTGCTGCTGCTGCTGCTTCTGTTGCTAGTCAGGCTACTGCCTCGTGTTGCTGCAGCCGCTGCATCTATCTCCACTTCTGCTGCCTAAGCTGCAGCAGCAGCTGCACATCTGCTGCAGCTTCTAATACATACCTAGGCAGATGTGTCTCTTGCTGCTGCTGCTGACGTCACAACAACAACAACAACAACTACTACTACTACTGTTACTACTACTACTACTAGTAGTGCTAGTACTGCTGCTACTGTTGCTGCTGCTGCTGCTGCTGCTGTTGCAGCTGGTGTCTCACCTCCATTTGTCTGCTAAATACAAGATATGTTTAAGTAATGCATCACGTTCTGCTGCGCTTTGTAATCCGAAGAGGATTGTTCTAGCTGCTTTATGTTTCTTTGCTGCACCTTCTCCTTGTAGTTGTGTTGCTGTTGT
>OY986948.1:4542697-4547697 GCA_963920595.1 Eimeria praecox
AAATACTTCAAGCACATCAATGGGGGGAAAACGATAAAATATTCGCCCATCATTTGCAGATCAGGGTAGCATGTTCTTCAAAATACAGCTGGGGGTAATATTCCTGCTCAGAATGAATGGTGAAGCGAAAGAGCCTACGTTTTGTCATTGCTTTGGCTCTTATACTATGCTAATGATTTGTATTTCAGTCGAATTATGTATTTTTGTTGGGATCACAGAACAAAGCAACGATGCGGCGCACCCGCAATGAGAAGGCGGCAACACTGTACACCTGATGATATATTTGCCTTTATTAGAAGATCTTCGCAAGCGGAGTTGGTATATCCCAGGTAGTATATCTCAGCCACTATGTTCAAGGTAAACCATGGAGGAATCTGCCGTACTAATCCATGCCGAGTGGCAGTGGGGCACAGCTTGCGCGAGAGTATACTGATGCACTGCAGAGGCATGCTGCGTAGAGTTTGCAAATGCACCGTCACAGGTTCCTATATGAAACCGTACGACGCAATTTTGGGCTAATTGCACAAAGAATCTTTGAAGCGGATGCACCTGCTCTTGTCTATGATGGCCAAGGCTGTGCTAGAGGGGCACAAGAGGTTCTGCCCTCCCCTGCAGTTTTAGGGTCCACAGCCAAAAGAGCCTAGGAGATCTCGAGGTCTTAAAAAAAACTATGTGCTAGCTGGGGACGAGTCACTCTATAGCTTTATCTGCCCCGAAAAGGTTTTTATCAACCAAGCCGCACTGGCGCTGGTTAATCTGCTAACAACTTCGGTTTTGCATCGCCATGTGGGGATAGAGAGAGAGGCTACTTACCGCTGTTCTTTTGCAAATAGGGCCGCTTGCCGGTCTCTTTGATATTTTCCCATGCTTATTTCCCTCTTCGGTGTGCGACGATCCAGTTCCCCTTGTCACCCTTTTCTCTCCTTCCATTAACCCATCCGTAGTTGGCATCCAGGCGCACATGTGCTGTCTAGGTCGGCAGGGAATGCACATGCAGCATGGTCCCTGTGGAGCTCGTCCAGGAGCCTCTACATGGGCTCATTTTGGCCTATGAGCCCCTGAAGCCTTTGAAGAGTTATTTATGGTGTTAGTGCATGCATCAAGGAGGGGTTTGGGCACAATGCATATGGGGCCGCCTTGCAACAGAAGTTGAAGCAAGGAGAGCTTTATGGCAGGCTAATTTCTCTCGACATGGCTAAACACAAGCGCGCATCACCTACGCACGTAATCACCGTTAGCTCACTGCTTACCAAAGATTTTCTGGTTGACCTGCAGCTGCAGTTCGGCAGGTGTGTCGTCTAGCCCAAAGGCCACGGGGGAGACTACGCACCTGCCCAACTCAGGGCGCTGGGAGTAAGGTGAATGTGGCACTGGGCATCCAGCGTATGGATGCCCTGCTGGAAGCTCTTTGCCTTTTAGTATATCTGAGAGCCTTTCCTCCGACCGTACCAACCCCTGAGGTTTTCCGCGTGCTGACGGGACCCATTCTTTCAAAAATGGGGCTTTCGTAAGACCATATATTCGGGGTGCAGTCTTCTCTCCGTATCTCACTGCAACGCCTCTTGAGCTGCATAGGAGCCCCCTCGCCTCTTTCTCCTACAACACTGATTCCATTGCTCTTGCTGTGCAAATATTATTGGGAAGGCTGGGAGGTGTACTCTCTCATTGTTCCCCTCCATTCTGGCCTCAGTGGTATCATCTGGAAGCCAGAGAGGCGCCCTCAGGCTGGCCCTCCATGGCATCTCTAGGATTTCATCGCGATGCAAGCCTATCCTGCGTAAAGTACCCTCACCCTGGTTAAATAAACCCTTTGTAACTGGACCTAGCCGTTTGCGCCTATGGTTTTACCGGTTCTCGCCTTCTGTTTGTCACCGAAGTATACCCGCAGGAAACCCGCCAACAAATAGACTGATAGGCTGCATCGCCTTGCCATAGTTCCAAGTATCTTACCCGCTTGGCAGCCTGTGTCAAATACAGCTAGCAGCTCCTGGCCATTAATACGAACTTAAAAAAACACCGATTTTCTTCAAGGCAAGCCTGCTGGTGCAGTTGCGCATGCCACCTCTTTCGGCCCCATCGCTACACCGCACGCTCAGTGGGGCTGCATTTTATTGCTTGCTTCTCTTCAGCTGAACCAGCCGGTGCTAGCAAGTGAAGCAAGGGCCCTCCATCTGGGCAGAAGACCACCACGGCCTGCAACAGGCTGAATCGCCTTATAAATAAAATTTCCCCAAAACAGCTATCCCCAGTCTCTGCGCCTAGCCAAATGGAGGCCTGGGGTTGGGGCGAAGAGGAGCTGGTCTCTCATAAGCTGCAATGCAGTTTGCTGCAACTACTGCTGCCACGTGCAGACGCATCCATGACCACCTTTTCTGCATGCGGCAATACTGTAGGCAGTTCTTAAAAACTCAGATGACCTTCCATAGCCAACTTGCTGGCAAGCAGAGATACATGCACCAGATTCACACATGCCACGCTACACTAAACAGCAACACCAGAACAGCTGTCGGGGTGCGTTCGGTGGTGCTCGCGCCTGCCCCCATGAGCCATGCGGTTTCTTGAAAGAAGACGAGTGCCAACTATCTCAGCTGAGGATTGTCGTGGGCTTTAATCGAAATAAAATGCTAAGAAGAAGAGACCAAAGGATGCAGTAGACTTCCCTCTAGTATCCAGAAACCCGGGGAAGGTGCCTGGGCTGATGCGGAGTGCAGGCGGCCTGTCAGGGATTGGAGAGCACCTTGTTGAAAGCCCTGATACAGGGCGACCCCACAAGCGGGCACTCCCATACTCCCTTTTGGTGGAAGTGCCGGCACAGCAAGCATTTTTTAGATATCTCTTCGACAATTAACAGCCAGCCTGCAAGCAATAAAATTCTGCGGACAACCATTTCAAACAGATCACGCTACAATGGTGCAGCATGGCATCTAGGAAGTTGGTTCGCAGGCTGGATACGGGGGACCACGTACGTGTTAACAAGCACTTTCTTCACAACACAGCGTGAGCGTATGTAGGAACGGCTAATTTTCCTTGTGGGCTTGCCCTGTAGCTCCCGTTACAGTAAGGTGTTCTACACCTAACAAAAGGCTGGCTGGCACCTCTTCGGGTTAGTTATACACCCTTGAAAGAGGAACAAGAGCGTTTGATGTGAGGTGAGGACTGCCACCAGCTGCAACAGGGTCAAAAACTTGAAACCAGAGTTCGCCCAGAAGCAGCTAAGCTTGCTTTCAGCCTCCTGGCCTCTTAAACACCGCAGACCAAGGGACTAGAACTGATGGGTACATGAGAAGGCCTTTCGTGTGGCAACAACGCACGTTGCTGCAGCTCGTGCTGTAAGACAGCCTCACATGCATGGACAGCCGACCGCTTTGCTGTCCACTTTTGTGTAGACTACCCTTAAACACTTACTTGCTCCCCCACAATGAGTTCACGACTAAGGAGAGATACGAATACGAGCATCCCAGATACCATGCTCCAGGTTTTTTAAGAAGGACACGTTAAACAGCAAAATAAATGGTTTGCACGACAAAGCAGCGCCCTCAGTGGAGCGCCTGTATCCGCTGTAATCAGTTAAAATATAAATTCCAGGCAACAAGTCTTCCTGATTTGTATTTAGTGCTGAATCTCTTTAAGTGATCGACGTCAGCGCACAGAGAGGTGAGACGTATGGTTTACAGCGCCCTGCCTAGCAGTGTATTGGGGGCTGAAGCAGCATTCTACCATGGAATGAATAGAACTAGAAGTGATGTGTTTTCCTGTGTTTTTTTTTTATTTTTAATTTTTTTTTTATTTTTTTTATTTTTTTTTTATTATTTTTATTTTTCTTTTTTTTGCAGAGACCAAGTGCATTTGCATAGCACTGAGGAGAGAGCAGATCTGTGGTATTTGTCTGCCTTCTTCCCGGTGTTTTATCTAATATATCTTCTATTTTAGCATTTTTTGTGAGTCATCTTTGGATTTTTGTTAGAGTTTGCAGCTCAATGGGGGCAGTACCGGGTCGGGGAGCAGCAGCTGTACAGACACTCCGCTCGCTACAGGCGCAGTGAGACGTATACAGCATTAAAGAAGCCGTCATTTGACGCTTAGACGCCGCTTTTCGTATTTAATATGCTCGTTTATGAATAACAACAGATTTTTATTTGATACATGTCATTCAGTTTTTTGTTTTATGCTCGATTTGCACGCAGATCGTGTGGAGGAGCGGCTTATACCGCAGATCGTCCTGTATATAGGCGTAGTGGTTTAGTGTTTCTTTGAAGTTTATGTTGATTTTGGCATGGATTTCGTTTATTGATGCTGTTTTTCTTCTTTGTTCTCTATTTTAAATGAAGAAGAGGAGTTTGGTGGCGGTCTTCTTCTAGGATCGCTCTACGTACTGCTGACGTCCGTGAATGCAAACGCTCTTCTCCTTCGCAGCAGTCATCATTCTTCAAACACCATGAAACCTTCAAGAACCCCCGTTCAGATGGGGAGGCTGTATCACTGCGGCCAATCCTGTCGTTTTTCTCCCTTTTCTTCACCTTTATTGGCTGTAGCTTCCTCTCAACTGTTTGGTATGGCTGGCCCTGGTGCTATTGAGGTGTTCAAGTTACAACCTCCATCCGAACAGACAGAATCTTGTATTTCTTCTTCCTCTTTACCTGATTTATCTTTATTTCCTCGTCCTGCTGAGATAGAAGCCTACCCTGAGGAGGTATTACAGCCACAGAGAGTAGCAGTATTAAACCATAAAGCAGCAGTAAATGATGTTGCTTGGTCGGAATTGAATGCTCAAACACTTGTAGGAGGAGGAAGCGGAGGAGCAATAACAGTATGGCGTCTCTCAGAACCAGTAGCAACAGTATCTGAATTACCTCCGCCTCAAGGTGGTGGTGGGGGAGAGATGATAGCATGCGTAAGAGGACATAGTCGCGATTTAACTTGTTTAAATTGGAGTTGTGTAGATAAACGTATATTAATATCTTCAGGTTTAGACGGGAAAGTGCGTATATGGGATCTGCAGC
>OY986948.1:4557697-4560197 GCA_963920595.1 Eimeria praecox
ATACAATAATATATAATAATATAATGTGGCATATAATAATATATAATAATAGTAAATAGTATATAGTAATATTTAATAATGCGTAATATTATATATGCATATATATGTATATATATATATATATATATATATATATATATATATATATATATATATATATATATATATATATATATATATGTATATTAATATATAACAATATACAATAATATATAATAGAATACAATAATATATAATAATATATAATACTGTATAATAATTTATAATATGTAATATTTAATATATAATAATAAATAATAATATATATTTGTTATATATTTCTTTTCATTATTATATATTATTATTATTATATACTATTTTATATTTTGTATACTAATATATGTATAATAATATATAATAATATATAATAATATATAATAATATATAATAATATATAATAATATATAATAATATATAATAATATATAATAAATAATAATATATAATATATAAAAATATATAAAAATATACAATAATATATAATAATATATAATAATATATATAATATATAATAATATATAATAATATATAATAATACACAATATTGTTTTATTATATTAGATATATCTCGCTACCTGCATTGAAAATAGAAACCTAAACCCTAAACCCTAAACCCTAAACCCTAAACCCTAGAAACACAAAATAAGTATACAGAAGATAGCATACACCCCAACAAACCTTCTGCTGCGGCTCTTGCTGCTGCTGCTGCTGCTGCTGCACGCATGCAGCAGCAGCAGCAGCAGCGTTGATACTATTACGTTTTATTTGTTTATTTGTATTATTTTTCTGCTTTTTACACTTGCATACATGTATAAAGACAGACATATCTGCCTTTTGCTGCTGCTGCTGCTGCTGTTGCTGCTGCCGTTGCTGTTGCTGCTGCTGACGTTTGCTTACATTCAGGTGTATGCACAGCGTGTAATCTATATATATATATATATATATATATATACATATATAAGTAGAAATGCATATACAATTATAATTGTTTTTATAGAAGCATCAATATAAATGTAATTATTAATATAAATATAAATAAATATATTTATTCGTAGCTGTAAATATATACATACAATTATAAATATAATTATAAATACAAACGTATACATAGAACAAGCTCTTGATTTATATATACAAGCGTAAATTATTTATTTATATATATATATATATATATATATATATATATATATATATATATATATATATATATATATATATATATATATATATATATATGTATATTTACATCTCCCCAGTAGCTACCTAGTTAGTTAGTTAGCTACTTAGTTAGTTAGTTAGCTAGCTAGCTAGCTAGCTAGCTAGCTGATAGAGGAGGGGGAGATTCGAGTATCTTTCTTAATTAGATATTAGATATATGTTTTCTAGCAAGAAGAAGATGAAGCTACAGAAGAAGAGAAGAAGACGATATTGTTCTTGTATTTGATTGTTTAATATTTATATTTATTTTAAATATTTATATCTTTTAATTTTAATTACTTTCTTTATTTATGTTTTAATGTTCTTGCATGCAAATCAACAATAACTAGCAATGTGTTGTTGGGGTGTATAGGCAGCTCTTACTGCACAGCTGTACATACACCTGAAATCGTCAGCATTTATTTTTTTTTAAATTGTATGAATCATAATAATAAATATAAAAGTTTGTTGAGTTAATTGCCTCTGTTTTCTGTGTGTTGGTGTTACAGCAAGAGGAGGAGTTGCAGCAGCAGCAGCAGCCGTATAGCTTTCGAATGTTGCGGCATCATTAGAGCATTGCATCTGCAGGAAAGCTGTATTATTTTTAGGAATATATAACTAAAATTAATAAATATTTTTATATTTAGAAAAAATTCAAAAAAACAATCAAGAGAAAACCCCCAAAGAGCAGCCCTGTGCACAGCCGCCGCCATGATCGGTGCGGACTGTGATGACGTCGTTCTGCCTCGATTGTCTAGAGAAAAATTTTATACTTTTGAATATAAATATTTAATTTTAATTATTTATTCATTAAATAAACCATAAAATTTCTCACATTGCCGGCGGTTACGCCGGACGCTACGAGCTGTCGATACACCCCAACGGCATGCGCGCGTAGACTGCAGGGGCTGACAGCAGCAGCAGCAGCACATTTATTTGTTTTTCTTCTTGAATTCTGTTGGATTCTTTATTTAACTGCAGCTGTCAAGTAGTCATTTGTCTCAGACAGCAGCAGCTGTAGCAGCAGCAGATTCAGCTGCAGCAGCAGCAGGAGCAGCAGCAGCAACTGCAGCAGCTCCTGCTGCTACCGCTGCCGACAGCAGCAGGAAACTGTTGCTGCTGCTGCTGCTGCTGCTGCTGTTTGTAGCTGAGCCTCCACGCGCTACTCTCCTGCTGTTTCTTTGTTTTCTTGTGTATATTCAAATCGAGATTTAGCAAACAAATGCTGCAGCAAGCGACAGCAGCAAGGGGGTTCTGCTGCTGCA
>OY986948.1:4567697-4570197 GCA_963920595.1 Eimeria praecox
ACGCTGTAGAGTTTATTGCTTAGGGTTTAGGGTTTAGGGTTTAGGGGTTAGGGTTTAGGGTCTAGGGTTTAGGGTTTAGGGTTTAGGGTTTAGGGTTTAGGGTTTAGGGTTTAGGGTTTAGGGTTTGTGTTTAGGGTGACGACTGTCTCTGAGTGGAAGGCTTCAGGTGTGTCTGCAGATCAAATTAAGTCTGTAAGTTTTTTATTTTTCTGATTTTGTTTGTGTTTTATTTTATTATTTTATTTTAGTTGTTTATTATCCTTCAAGTATGTATCTTGTTAATTTGGTGCTGCTGCTGTTGCTGCTGCTGCTGTTGCTGCTGCTGCTGTTGCTGCTGCTGCTGTTGCTGCTGTTGCTGCTGCTGCTGTTGCTGCTGCTGCTATTGTTGCTGCTGCTGTTGCTGCTGTTGCCGCTGCTGTTGCTGCTGCTGCTGCTGTTTGTATGCATTTAATTGATTGTTTTAATTTGTATTTTATTTATAATTTATTTAATTTGTGAGTGTGTTTTTACTAATTATTTAATTTTATTTTTAATTTGTTTTATTTATTTGTTTTATTTATTTGTTTTATTTATTTGTTTTATTTATTTGTTTTATTTATTTGTTTTATTTGTTTTAATTTGTATTTAGTAAATTATTTAATTTGTATTTGTATTTAATAAATTAATTAATTTTTATTTATATTTAATTTGTTATTTAATTTTAATTAACAAAAAATAAATAATTAAGAATAAATAATTAAATATAATTAATTTTAATTAAATATAATTAATTATAATTAAATATAATTAATTATAATAAAATATAATTAATAATAACTAAATAAATATAATTAATTAAAATTAAATATAATTACTAATTATAATTAAATATAATTAATAATAACAAAATATAATTAATAAAAATAATTAAATATAATTAATAATAACAAAATATAATTAATAAAAATTAATTAAATATAATTAATTACAATAAAATATAAATAATAATAATAAAATATAATTACTAATAATTAATTAAATATAATTAATTAAGATAAAATAAAATATATTTATTTGTATTTGTATACACAGGCAGAGCAGATATCTTCTAGAAGCACAGAAGCGGAGGTTACGACTCTACTACAAAATATTTGTTCTTGTGTATGAAGGTGAATCAGATAATATATTTTATTTTATTTATTTAATTTAATTTATTTTATTTTATTTTACTTTATTTTATATTTAATATTTGTTCTTGTGTATGAAGGTGAATCAGATAATAATATATTTTATTTTATTTATTTAATTTAATTTATTTTGTTTTATTTTATTTTATTTTATATTTAATATTTGTTCTTGTGTATGAAGGTGAATCAGATAATATATTTTATTTTATTTATTTAATTTATTTTGTTTTATTTTATTTTATTTTATTTTATTTTATTTTATTTTATTTTATTTTATTTTATATTTAATATTTGTTCTTGTGTATGAAGGTGAATCAGATAATATATCTTATTTTTTATTTTATTTTATTTTATTTTATTTTATTTTATTTTATTTTATTTTATTTTATTTTATTTTATTTTATGTTATTTTATTTTATTTTATTTTATTTTATTTTATTTTATTTTATTTTATTTTATTTTATTTTATATTTAATAAATATAATCTTTTGTTTTATTTTTTTATTTTATGTTTTACTTAACATCTAATTTAATTTATTTTTATTTTTACTTAGTATATTTGTTTATATAAATATAAAATTTGTTTTTGTTTTTATAATTTTAGTTTTTATTATTTGTCTTCGTCTTCTGTTTTGTTTGTTTGTCTGTTTGTTGCTGCTAGGGTTTAGGGTTTAGGGTTTAGGGTTTAGGGTTTAGGGTTTAGGGTTTAGTTTATTTAGTTTATTTGTTATTTTTATTTACTTGTTTATTTTTGTTTGTTTGTTTGTTTATTTATTAATTTATTTGTTTTAATTATTTGTATTTGTTTCTATGTTTTCTACATATATTTGTCTGTTTGTTTTGTATATTAATTAATTATGTTTATTATAAATAAAGAAAAGATAGAATAAATAAAAATATAAAAATATAAACATTTTTATAAAATATAAAATTTATAGTAAAGTTTATTATAAGCAAATATCTTAAAGACAGCACAAGATGCTGTAGAACGAATAAATAAATAAATAAACAAATAATAAATAAATAATAAACAAATAAACAAACAGATAATAAATTAATTAATTAATTAATTAAATTAAATTAAATTAAATGAGGGTTTGTTTGCTCAGGCCCGAGGATCTGTACGCTGCAGCAGCAGCAGCAACAGCAGCAGCAGCAGCAACAGCAGCAGCAGCAGCAGCAACAGCAGCAGCAGCAGCAGCAACAGCAGCAGCAGCAGCAGCAACAGCAGCAGCAGCAGCAGCAGCAGCTTTATCGACACTTTGTTTGTTTTTTTCTTCTTCTTTTGTCTGTAATTATATTAAATAAACAAAAAATAAACAAATATAATATTT
>OY986948.1:4630197-4640197 GCA_963920595.1 Eimeria praecox
ATATATATATATATATATATATATATATATATATATATATAGAGAGAGAGAGAGAGAGAGAGAGAGAGAGAGAGAGAGAGAGATGCATATAGATAGGTATAGATATAGGGAGATAAGTAGATATAGATATATATAAATAAACGAATAGATAGATAAATAGATAAACAAGTAGATAAACAAAAATATATAAATATACAATAAAATAAATAAATATTAAAAGACAGATAGCATCAAATATATTCTCTTTCGTACATACAAGGAGATAGAGCGCATGCACAAGCTTTTATATATATATATATATATATATATATATATATATATATATATATATATATATATATATATATATATATATATATATATATATAGCGGGGATACAGTCTGCTGTACGTACAAACGTTTCAACAATTGTTTGCTGCTGTATGGTTTAGCTGTCTAACAAATCTAAGAAAATACTTCCTAGGGTTTGGGGTTTAGGGTTTAGGGTTTACTAATATAATATTATATATATATATATATATATATATATATATATATATATATATATATATTAATGTTGGGGGGGGGGGGCGGGGGGAGAGTCTTACGTCTGTCGTTGTTAATGTGTCTGTATAATATAATTATATTATATTACTTTTCTTTTATTTATACGAAATTAGAAGAATAATAAATTTATATTCTAAGAAAAGAAAGAAGATTGCGTATAATGCATCTTCCTCCCCGTAAGTTTGTAGGGTTTGTTGCTGTCTATACACCTGAAAATAGTTGAATAAAAACAGATATTTTAAATAAATAAATATAAATTTATCTATATAAATATAAATATATTTATATAAATATAAATATATTAATTTAATTAAAGAATTTGTTTCCTATGAGCTACGTGCTCTCATGCATTGGAGCTGTTTGTATCTGTCTGTCTACATAGAGAGGAGTAATTGCTTAGAAAGTAGACAAAATTTGTTTGTTTGATGTTTGATGTGTTTAAAATACAAAATAATTATATTAAATATATTAAAATATACAAAAATTATAAAAAAATACAAAACAATAGCTGCCTATACACCTGAGATCAGATCTGAGGTGTATAGGCAGCTTTCTTTATACATTGTGTACTACCGTAGTTGTTGTGTATGTTCTATATCATGTTTGTATGAATAAAATTGTTAATAAAATACTAAAATATATATTAAATGTTAAAAATAAACATTTAAAAGTATTTATTTTATTTTTTTTTTCGTTTTTATTTGATAATATATGAAAAGCTGCAGCAGCCAAATAACTGCATGCGTAGGCACCGGAGGGCTCGCTTGTTGATATGTTGAGAACAGCGTGAAAAGAAGAGAATTAGGGTTTATTATATTCATAAAGTATTTATAAATGTAGAAAATTGTTTATTTTTGTTTGTTATTTCATCAAAAACAAACAGAAACAGTCAGAGTTGTGTTGGATGCATATCCTGCTGCTGCTTCTGCTGCTGCAGTGATGCTGAGCAGGGGAGGTGTATATACAGCTCTATAATTTTCGTGAAAGAGTTTGTTGTTTTTGATTTATTAAAATATATTAGAGATAATTGTAAATAATTACAAATTATTCTATGGATATACGTCTTCGTTTTGGCGTGGGAGAGTCTGTCCTTCCTTGATTGGCTCTATACATACATATAAATATATATTATATATATTATATATATACATATATATATATATATATATAATATATATTATATATATGTACATACATATATAGATGTATGTATAGAAGATCTATATATCTATATATAAAGATATATATCTATATGTGTATATCTCTCTATATATTAGATATATATAGATAGATATAGATATAGATATATATAGATATATATATGGTGTGAGGAGGAGATCTGTCTATCTGTATGTGTATGTTCTTGACTATTGTTGTTTACTTAAATTGTGTTTAATTTTTTTTAATGTGTTTGAATCTAAAACGAAAATAAAACCCCAAACAAATAAATTGAATCTAAATAACTAAAAATAATATATATAAGAATATAAATTTAATTAATTATAAATATGGCGGCCATAGGTATGCCCCCGCATATTCTTGCTTTGTTTCAAGCACGTAAACCTCTTCAACCTCTTCCTCCATTTAAATCGAAACAGCCCCGTCCTTATGTAGGATTAGCAGATTATATAAAAAAATTTGAGTCTTCTCCTCCTCCTCCCCCTACTCCATTTGAATCTCCTAAACAAAGACGTATACGTAAGAAGAGACAGAAGTTATTATTACATTTACAAGAACAGAAGAGACAAGTAGATAATTATAAACCATTAGAAGATATAAATATTGAAGGGGATCCGTTTGCAACATTATTTGTAGGTAAATTAAGTTATGAAACAACAGAAAAGAAATTAAAGAGAGAATTTGAGGTGTATGGACAGATAAGACGTATACGAATTATACGCGATAAAGAAGGAAGACATCGAGGATATGGTTTTATTGAATATGAAAGAGATAAAGATATGAGAGAAGCATATAAAAAGGCAGACGGTACGAAGATTGATGGGAGAAGAGTTCTAGTTGATGTTGAAAGAGCTAGAACAGTACCTGGCTGGTTACCTCGAAGATTGGGGGGAGGTAGAGGCCAGCCCCGGGGTGCAGGGAAGAATCAGCCTGATATTAGTTCCTTAGTAGCAGAGATTAGTAATATTAATAATAATAATAATAATAATAATAATAATAATAGTAATAGTAATGCGGGAGGAGGCGGGGGCGGAGAGGGAAGAGAGAGAGGGAGAGACAGAGATAGAGAGAGAGACAGAGATAGAGATAGAGATAGAGAGAGAGATAGAGATAGAGAGAGAGAGAGAGATAGAGACAGAGATAGAGAGAGAAGACATAGAGAAGAAAGAAGAAGAAGCAGAAGCAGAGAAAAACGAAGGTGAGTTTATATACAACACGATCTGACACTGCCACATCTATCATTTAATCTTGTAGTGTTTTATTCTATTATTCTATCTATTTTAATATGTATATATATATTTATATTTATCTATCTATCTATCCATATATATATGTATGTTTATCTATATATCTATATATCTATATCTATCTATATCTATATCTATATCTATATTTATCTATCTATCTATCTATGTATATATATATATATATATATATATATGTATATATATATATATATGTTATGTATTTGATAATTTAATACAGAATGTGATTTGTATGATAGGTTGTATAATATATATAATATATATTATATTTATATTGTATTATATTATATTATATTATATTATATTATATTATATTATATTATATTATATTATATTATATTATATTATATTATTATATTATATTATATTATATTAATTATATACTAATATTATACCTGCCTGTACACCCGAAGGTCTGATTGCATGCATACACCCGAAGTGTAAACCAGCGATCTTCGTCATATGTTTTATTTTTTTATTTTTTATTTTTTATTTTGCTTATTTATTTTGTTTTTATTTTTCGTTTATTTCTCTTATGTTTATTATTTTTATTTATTTTTATTATTTTTATTATTTTTATTATTTTTATTATTTTTATTATTTTTATTATTTTTATTATTTTTATTATTTTTATTTTTATTAATTTTATTTTTATTTTTATTTTTTGTTTTATTTTGCAGAGACGACAGAGACAGAGACAGAAGACGTTAAGATGTATGTTTTATTTAATTGTATGTTTCTTTATTTGAGTGTATGTAGTTAGTTGTCTTTCGTTATTACAAATACAAATAAAACAAACATATAATTATTTATGTTAATAAACAAACTAAATAATTAATTAATTAATTTATTAATTAATTTATTTATTAATTAATTTAATTAACAAATAAATAAAAAGAAAAACAATCTTTCTTACTTGCTGATAGCTCGGGAATTTGAAATATATATTATTCGGGTGTATCTGCAGCTGTTGAAGGGGAGAGCTGCGGTGTACGTACACCCGAACTGTTTATACGAAGTCTTATCTTTATATAAATATAAATATATATATATATATATATATATATATATAATCGAATAGAGTAGACAGGGATAATATTATATATTACTAATTTATTATCTTTCTTCTTCTTTCTTGCATTTAACACAAATAAAAACTACGAAATCATTTCTTACGAATTCAAACAAAGAACGAAATGTGAGAGACAAACAGAAAGACAGGACGAATCTAGTTCGCCTATCTTGACTAGCTAGCTAGCTAGATAGATAGATAGATAGATAGATAGATAGATAGATACATAGATACATAGATACATAGATAGATAGATAGATACATAGATAGATAGGTAGAGAGATAGAGAGATAGAGAGATAGATAGATAAATAGATAGATAGATAGATAGATAGATATTAAGTTGGTTGGCTAGCTAGCCCGGCAACGGAATAGATAGCTAGTTAGGTAGCTAGCTAGCTAGTGTGCTCGATAGGTAGATAGATACTGGGGAGGCAGACTAGCTAGCTAGCTAGCAACCTTATCTAGCTAGCTAGCTCATCTGGCTGGCTGGCTAGCTAGCTAGCTAGCTAGTTGTCTAGGGGTAGGCGTAAGAGGGGAGTTGCTCTCAGCTGCGGTTGTATTGAGTTGAAGAGACAATGAAGAGATAGGGTTTGTAATTATAGAGTTTTTATATTCTTAGTACAAAAGTAGTACATCTATCTATCTATCTATCTATTTATCTATCTATCTATCTATATATATATATATATATATATATATATATATATATATATATATATATATATATATATATATCTTATGTTGTATTCTTTAATCACGAGTGTAATATAATAGAGAGTATAAAGAAGACGTATATATATATATATATATATATATATATATATATATATATATACTAAACTAAAATACTAATATATTATAAAACACCCAATAAATTTAATTTGTTGTGTTTCAATATCCTCAGAAAAACATTTAAAGAGATTCTTTACCTGCAGATACACCCGAAATAATAATAACTTGTATTATTTCCGGTGTATACAAATAAACTAAAATTATAAATTTAAATGCAGCCATGCAACGTTATACAGACCAAATAATAAATAATACAAAAGTAAATAAATAATAAATAATAAATTATATATATACATATATATATATATATATATATATATATATATATATATATATATATATATATATGCATGCATGCATGTTTGGGGCTTGGTTTGTTAGTTTGAAAATATCGAGGATGTTTGATGTAGTTTTGTTGTTGATTAATTATATTTTATTATTTGAAAATAATTTAATTGAAGTTTGAATATTTAAATATAAAATATATTTTCCTTGATTTCGGTGGGGGGGAAGTTGAACCGAGCTGCCTATACACCCGAGCTGCCTATACACCCGAGCTGCCTATACACCTCAGCAAAAAAAAATTATTTTTTTTTAATTTTGACATTTTGAGGTTTTTTTTTAATCTAAATTTTGTTAAATTTGTTTTAAAATAAAAAAAAAGAAAATTCATTCGTCTTCTTTCGACTTCCACGATTAAAATGAGTTATAGAGGAGGAGGGGGAGGAACTCGAATATCCGATAGAGATAGAGACAGAGATAGAGATAGAGAT
This sequence comes from Eimeria praecox, assembly GCA_963920595.1. Lineage (NCBI taxonomy): Eukaryota > Apicomplexa > Conoidasida > Eucoccidiorida > Eimeriidae > Eimeria > Eimeria praecox. The sequence goes on from OY986948.1 coordinate 4,635,827, forward strand.
AGAGATAGAGATAGAGATAGAGATAGGAGTAGAGATAGAGACAGTTATAGAGATAGAGACAGGGATAGAGATAGAGACAGAGATAGAGACAGAGATAGAGACAGAGACAGAGATAGAGACAGAGATAGAGATAGAGATAGAGACAGAGATAGAGATAGAGATGTATGGTCTAGGGGAAGACAGAGAGGAGGCACAAGCTCGCGACATAGGTAAGACTTTGTTTTCTTTTTGTTATTTGTATGTTTAAATTAAATTAAAAATTTATTTATTATATTAAACAAATATCGTACATTTTATCTTTTTATTATTGTTTTGTTTGTTTTATTTGTTTGTTTATCTTTGTTTATTTGTTTCTCTTACTCTGTCGCTTATGTTTATTATTTTATTTTTATTTAATATTTATATTATTAGTATTATTGCTGTTGTATATAACATATTATATTTAAATTAAATAAATATAAATAAAGAGTTTGATTAGATAGATATAAATAAATAAATATTTTTGTGTTTTTCCACAGAGACGGAGGCATTTCTAGAGACGATTATCACCGCAGCAGCAGCCGGTGGCCTCACAACAGCAGCAGCAGCAGCAGCAGCAGCAGCAAGAACAACAACAATAACAGCAGCAGCAGCAGCAGCAGATATCGTCGCTCCCGTAGCAATTCAAGAGAAAGGAGAGAATGGCAGCGGCGTTTACTACAGCGGCGGCGTGAGCGCAGCAGCAGCAGCGAATCTGAAACTGCTGCTGCTGCTGCTACTACCACAGCAGCAGCAGCAGCAGCAGCAGCAGCAGCAGCAGGAGAATTAAATGAGGAAGATCTGATGCAGCAAATTATGGGTTTTGATACGTTTACTTCCTCTAAGGGCAAAGAGCATTCTACCACAGATGTTTCTGGTGTCAGTAAAAAATCAAGAAGAAAATATAGACAGTATATGAATAGAAAAGGAGGATTCAACAGACCTCTATCCCCTGTATTCTAATATATATATATATATATATATATATATATATATATATATATATATATATATATATATATATATATATATATGCGTACTTGTGGATAATGTAGATTATATACAAGTATACATATATATACATATATATACAAGCCTATATCTACAAGTGTATATATATATATATATATATATATATATATATATATATATATATATATATATATATATATATATATATATATATATATATATATATACTTATACGGTGGTGAAGTGCTGATGGAGATGTTATTGTTTTTTTCTGCTGTCTTGAATTTAAAATAAGATAATTAAATTTGAATTCCTGTTTAATTTTCTTGTCTTTCTTTTTCTCTTCGCTTTCCACATTTTCAGGTGTATAGGCACCTCAAATATGTACAAGTATTTTGGGGTGTATAGGCAGATACCTGAAATAATAATAATAGCCGTTGGCTTGCAGTTCTTTCTTCTTTTTGTTTAATTTATTTTAATTTATTTTAATTTATTTTAATTTATTTTAATTTATTTTAATTTATTTTAATTTATTTTAATTTATTTCAAATTTTCTTTCACATTTTTAAAAAATAGAAATTTTTAAAATACAGTAGAAATAGACAATCAGAAGATAATACAGAAAGGAGAGTGATAGAGAGAGACAGAGAAAGAAACAAATAAAAAACAAACAAAGGAAAAGAAAGAAAGAAAGAATAGTTTAAGCAACAGAAACAGAGGGAGAGAGAGACAGAGAGAGAGACAGAGAGAGAGAGAGAAAGAGAGAGGAAGAAAGAATAATTTAAATAAAGAGATAAGAAACAAATAGAACAAAGAAGAGTCTGAATAAACAATTTCTAAAGCAAACCCTAAACCCTAAACCCTAATCTGTTTATGTTAGAAAGGTTAGAAAGAGACAGATCTGTCTCTCAAAACCACGAAACAATATATGTTTTAAGTAAATCAAATAATATATTTAATAAAAAATAATAATATTATATTTAATCTATAGAAAAAAAACAAGAAAAACAAATAAACGTAATCAAAGAAACATATAAAATAAAAAACAAAAGAATAAAATAAAATAAAATAAAATAAAATAAGATAAAATAAAATAAAATAAAATAAAATAAAACAAAATAAAATAAAATAAAATAAAATAAGATAGAATAAAATAAAATAAAACAAAGAGAATAACAGAGAGAGAGAGACAGAGAGAAACAACTAAACAAATTAAAACAACAATTTAAAAAACAAGGCTAATAGATAAACCAGGAAACAAAAACAAATACTCTGCACTATATATATGTATATATATATATATATATATATATATATATATAACAATATATTATTATTGTATATTATAGGTAATATATATATTAACAATATATGATGTCTTGTCTGTGCTGTCTAGCGTATAAATATTATTTTCTTTATTTAACTATCTACCATCATTTATATCTTAAAGGAAGAAGAAATAAAGAAGAGAATGAAGTAAACAAATAGATAATAATATAAAAAATAATTAAGCGTATTTGTTCTTCGCCTTGGCTAGCTAGCTAGCCCTTCAGGTAGCTAGCTAGCTAGCTGAAGGGCTAGCTAGCTAGCTAGCTGAAGGGCTAGCTAGCTAGTCAGGTAGCTGATGGGGCTAGCTAGCTAGCTAGCTGAAGGGTTAGCTAGCTAGCTAGCTAGCTAGTTAGCTAGCTAGCCCCATTAGCTAGCTAGCTAGCTGTCGGAACTGTTCGTTAGCTAGCTAGCTGAAGGGGTAGCTAGCTAGCTACCTAGCTGACGGACTAGCTAGCTAGCTAGCTAGCTGACGGGCTAGCTGGCTAGATAACTAGCTGAGTCGCCCTTCAGCTAGCTAGCTGAAGAGCTAGCCAGCTAGCTAGCTAGCTGAAGGGGTGGCTAGCTAGCTAGTTGAAGGGCTAGCTAGCTAGCTAGTTGAAGGGCTAGCTAGCTAGCTAGTTGAAGGGCTAGCTAGCTAGCTAGCTAGCTAGCTAGCTAGGTAGCTAGTTAGGTAGCTAGCTAGTTAGCTAGCTAGCTAGCTAACTAAGTGCCTGGCTAGATAACAGATAGCTAGCCGAGGGGGATGAAGCAGCAGCAGCAGGAAGCATATTCTGCTGCTGCTGTCGCTGCCGCTGTTGCTGCAACTGTTGCTGCTGCAGCTGTTGCTGCTGCTGTTGCTGCAGCTGCTGCTGCTGCTGCTGCTGCAGCAGCAGCAGCAGCAAATATTGTAAATATATATATTTTGTGTTGTTTAAAATTTGTTATAAATACGCTGCTGTCATTATGTGTGTTTGTGGATATAATTATTCTTATTTTTTGTTTTATCTATTTATTTTTATTTATCTATTTTATTTTATTTATTTTATGTTATTTATTTTATTTATTTTATTTATTTTATTTATTTTATTTATTTTATTTATTTTATTTATTTTATTTATTTTATTTATTTTATTTATTTTATTTATTTTATTTATTTTATTTATTTTATTTATTTTATTTATTTGTTTGTTTACACAGACTACTATCTTTACACTTATCTATCTCTTTCTCTCTCTGTTACGTTTTGTGTATATACAGCATTCTTTCTTATTACTGTTTTAATATATATATATATATATATATATATATATATATATATATATATATATATATATATATATATATATGTATATATATATATTGTATTCTATAATGATTATTAATTGCATTATATCTATTTTTGTTAGTTTTCTTACTTTTATTATTCGCCTTTTATTGTTGTTGCCGTTAGTACTGTATTGCTTGCGTTGTTAGTTATATATATATATATATATATATATATATATATATATATATATATATATATATATAAAAGCAACAAATAAATATATTATATATATTATCTTATATATATATATATATATATATATATATATATATATATATATATATAATCACGAGTGTAACATGAGAGTATAAAGAAATTGTCTGTTTTTATAATATACTAAACTAAAATACTAATATATTATAAAACACATAATATACTTAATTTATTTTATTTCTATCTTTATATACTTAAACAAAAACACAAATATATTATAAAACATATATAATATTTTATTATATTCATTCAAACTCATTTATATCTTCACGTATTTTTCTACATTATAAAATATATAAATTGTTAGTATTGTTTAGGCTTTTACTTACTATTATATATTATTATTTATATAAATATAAATATAAATATAAATATAGATATAAATATAAATATAAATATAAATATAAATATAAATATAAATATAAATATAAATATAAATATAAATATAAATATAAATATAAATATAAATATAAATATAAATATAAATATAAATATAAATATAAATATAAGTATAAATATAAATATAAATATAT
>OY986948.1:4645197-4647697 GCA_963920595.1 Eimeria praecox
ACAACACCATCAACTCCTTAAACAAGGATAGCTAGCTAGATAGATAGATAGATAGCTAGCTAGCTAGCTAGCTAGATAGATAGATAGATAGATAGATAGATGGATATATATATATATATATATATATATATATATATATATATATATATATATATATATAGATAGATAGATAGATAGATAGATAGATAGATAGATAGGTAGATAGATAGATAGATAGATAGATAGATAGATAGATAGATAGATAGATAGATAGATAGATAGATAGATAGATAGATAGATAGATAGATAGATAGATAGATAGATAGATAGATAGATAGATGGATAGATGGTGTAGTTAGATACACAGCAAGGGGAATAGATATATAACTAGCTAGCTACATGTCTAGAACAGCAATTTCAACTCTTTCAACACAGCTAGCTAGCTAGCTAGCTAGCTAGCTAGCTAGCTAGCTAGCTGTGTAGCTAGCTATACAGCTGGTTACATAGCTAGCTACACAGCTAGCTACTAGCAGGCGGGTGTTTGTAGTTTGTTTGATCTGTCAATGTGCTAGGGGGGATGCGGGTTTATACGTATGTGTTCTAAGGAGCGGCTTAGGGTTTAGGGTTTAGGGTTTAGGGTTTAGGGTTGTTGTTTGACCTCGGGGCTTTGAATACGCATGGTTTGTCTGTACTGTCTTGTGTTGCTGTTGTTCCTGCTGCTGCTGCTCCTCCTCCTGCTGCTGCTGCTGCTGCTGCAGCAGCAGCAGCAGCAGCTTTCTCAAGCTGAGCGCATGTAAACGCCTTCGCCCCACAGGCAGCAAGAGTAATATTATCTGCTGCTAGAAGAGGAGGAGGCTTTCCACAGTTTTGTTGAATACGTTGAGTCTTAAAAGGAGGGGCGAAGAGAGATGATCTGCTCCTGCATGCATGCATGTTAAACGAAAGAAAGATAAAAATAAATAGGAAAGATATATATATATATATATATATATATATATATATATATATATATATATATATATATATATATATATATATATATATATATATATATATATATATATACATATATATATATATATATATATAAACAAAACATAGAAGAAAAAATATTTAAAAAATTTGGAGAAGCAAACAAAAACAAAAAATATACAAACTTAATAACAAACAAAATTTAATAGAGACAACTATGTTTCGCTCATAGACTTAATAGAATATATATATGTATATATATAATTAAATAATTCAACTATATATATTTAAATAACCTATATATATATATATATGTAATAAATACATGAACAAATATTTATAATTTAATTACTTAATCTACTTATTTACACTTTATATCTGCATGTTTGTTTTATTTAATCTCTAACGCATCATATATATATATATATATATATATATATATATATATATATATATAGAGAGAGAGAGAGAGAGAGAGAGAGAGAGAGAGATAGAGAGATAGAGATAATCTGTATCTAACCTTGTTGGGGTAGTATGTATGCTTTGTTGTGTATATTTATATTTCATTTGATTTTGTATATCTTCTCTAGCTATATCTATTTCTACTTGAGATAACTCTTTTAAATATACACCCCGACTATCTGCATACACCTGAAGCCATTTGTTCTCTTTCTCCGCTATTACACTCCACGCATTTCTATCCGTACAAGCAATGAAGGGGAGCTTCTGCTGTCTTGCTCGAACCCCTACAATAATAATAATAATAATAAATAATAATAATAATAATAATAATAATAATAATTAATAATAATAATAATAATGATAATAATAATAATAATAATAAAAATAATAAATAATAATAATAATTAATAATAATAATAATAATAATAATAATAATAAATAATAATAATAATAATAATAATAATAATAATAATGTAGATATGTGTTTTAAACAAACTAATAACTTGATCAGAGAAAACATTCGGGTGTATGCATATACACCTCAGCAAATCAAAAAACAAACAAACTAACAAACTAAATAAATAATTAACTAAATCAACAAATATAAACAATAAATTATATAATTTAAACAAACATAGAGACTGAAGCATGCAAGCACGCATTTGGGGCTGGACGGCACATGAGGCGAGCGAGTTTAAGTTAAACCTCCTTATCTATGTGTCTATCTATATTATATTTAATATTAATACATAAACTATATACATATAGAGGTTTATATTATATATATATATATATATAGATATATATTTTATATATATTATGTACAATCTGAATATGTAAATATTATATACAATCTAAATATATAAATTATATATATATATATATATATATATATATATATATATATATATATATGTAAACGAACAAATATTAACAGAGTGAAAAGACAAACAAAAAATTAAATAATAAAGGCATACACAAAACTAAAAAATAAAAACAAACAAACAAATGAACAAATAAAATAAAATTAATAAAATTTAATAAAATTTAAAAAAAATAAAATCAAATAAATAGACAATAAAGCACA
>OY986948.1:4652697-4792697 GCA_963920595.1 Eimeria praecox
CTCCCATATAACACACGAATCCTCTGTCCGCATAATTATAAATTTGAATTCTATAAGACCTGCTGCTGCTGCTGCTGCTGCTGCATCTGCATCTGGAGCAGCAGCAGCAGCAGCAGCAGCAGCAGCAGTAGGAGTAGCAGCAGCTCCCCTAGCTGATGTAGGGAGACAGACAGGTGCAGAAGACCACAGAGGAAACGAAGAAGCTGTTGTATGCATACGAACAGATCTGAGAGGATTCCATGAACCTAGTTGAGGTAATGATCCTACTACAGCTAGATATTGCCCCGGAACGGTTGAGCTGCATGTACACTCGAATACAACCTGACGTGTAGCCATTGCTGTTATTATCTATGAAAACACCGAAAGCAGAAAAAAAAATAAAATAAAACAATATCTCCGATTTATAATCCTCTATATACAATATACATATAAATAAATTGAGAGAGAAAATATACACATCTATTATAATATATATATATTATATTAATATATATATTTGTTGTATATAGAACCAGGGATCAAGCTGTCAAATAAACTTTTGTATTTATATTCAAGTTTGAATACAAGTATACTGCATATGCCGCACACGTTTATATACAGAGAGAAAGTGAGGAGGGAAGGCTGATGCCCTAGTAGGGAGCTTGGGAATGTTTGAAATGTCCATACACCTCAAATAATATAATATTTCGCAATATTTAAACACATTTGATCGTCACAAGAAATCTCGAGAAAACATAATAGGCGAACACGGCGTGGCGGCACAGGGTCGGGCTTTCGTGGGCCCCCCCTACCGCTTCCGTTGTTTTGTAAGTCAATTTAAATATTTATTTTAATAAAAAATGAAATTATAAAATGTCTTCAATACTTATAAGAAGAAAAAAAAACATATAACAAGATGTTGCATGCTAGCTGCAATCGGCTGTGTGGTCGAGGGCGTCACCTGGCCCACGTGGTGTGTATATTGAATATAACAGACAGAGGCAGGAAGATATAGTTAAATCCTTTGTTTAAGAGAGAAAAATACTTTCTAAATACACAAGTTAAGGTCTTTATAAGAAGCAATATATCTTTCCTGTACTACGCAGTCAGCTTCCATCATAGAGGCCCCCAACAACAGCCTCTAGCGCCACTACAAGCTCCGCCTGCACCTGAATACCTCACAGCCTCCGAAGCCTCCTTTTCTTCTAAAGCATTTTAAACAGAAGATATTAAAATATATTTATTAATCAATGTGTTACACCCACAGGCACACCGCCTTCTTCGCTATCTTTCATAGGGGGAGACGAGCGCACGAGCAACTAGCTGCTAAACACTCAACGGGAACGCCACATTGCATAGGGTCGACAGAATCCTTCAGGGTCAAAGAACAATCCTCATTCGTTTTTAAGATTGTGCTAGTTATATCCCTCTCAACTAACCCCTAAAGGGCTGCCAGTATGCTTCATTCTGTGTGCAGAAAGCACGCATGCATGTAGTGTAACGACAGAACCATGGTCTGAAACAAGTCCTCCATATTAGCCTGGTTTCATGGGCATAGCTTCACCATAGCCGTGGGCTATTGAGGAGAGGAGACGGCCTGTTCGAAGTTTTAGCATCCCTTGCTGCAGCTACACCTGCTAAGCAACCCCACAGGCAGGTTGCACCAAATGCAGCATAATCTGCGCGGTGTTGATACTTGTATCTCTGCTTACTCGCATGCGTTTTATAGAAAGCCAACTCGGTATGTGACAAATGTATCCCCTGCGGTCTAGAATGTTACCGCATGGCGCAGAAAGGGGACTGGTTGTGCTTGCATGTGGGATTGCCTTGCAGCATTAGTTGCTACAAGGTGCACTGCAGCTCATGACAGGCGAAGTCGTCATCTAGACAACCCCAGACCCTTGGGCCACTGTGCTCAGGATATCTGATGCTGTAGGGGAGACCAGCTGTTTTCCTGGGTTCTCCCTCTGTAGGCCTTTGGCTCTACTCCAGCTGGCAAGAGCCCTCAACTGAGATCAAGGGCCTTACCTATACCCAGTGTAACGTGTTCTGCTTTATGTGGGTACTGATATCTGTACTTGTTCGCACGCTCACTATGGGGGATCAAGTATGTGTGCAAAATACACTCTGAACTACTGCCTGCAATGCTAACGTATTCAGCGCAGAGGCATTGGTTGTTGATGCATGTGAGGCTGCCATACAGCACTAGCTGCAGCAAATTGCGTTGCTCCCCACTACGGCCACTGCTTGGCCGTACGCCGATCAGCCGAGGCCCTTGGGCAACTCCGCCGAAGAGGCTTGGAGCCTGGGGAGGATGGCACCCAACTTTTGTGAGTTCCTTCTTCCAGTAGGTGGCACTAATGTAGTGCGTGACGGTTCTCAACTAAGATCGAGGGAGCCTGCCACCCATGTAGCACTGCATGGTTCATCGGGGCAAGTGTGAGCAACGAACCTCATCCTCTGGTCCATGTAATCTTAGCCTCTCTAGGTAAAAAGAATAAAGTTAAAAAAGAAGCCCTTAAGCAAGGTTTGGAAATGCCTTTAACAAAACGTCAGCCCTTTTCTCTCGCATAATGCATATTTGCCATGGTCGCCCCTCTTCTGGAGATCCGGCCCACGGTCGGGAGACTCGTCGAGCAGATACAAACTCGAACTCCCCACTCCATCCGATAGAAGGTGCATTTCCGTCAAAAGAAACCCACGAAGAATGTTTCCTTCTCGGTCGACCATCCAAATGTGGCGAGTGCCGAGCTGTGGAGGCAGTAGTGGAATTCCTAGGCTTCCTTGGCTCATAACTAATGCACCGGAAGATCTACAGTTAATATTGGCAACTCAGACAGAATGGGGCATGCGATGATGATGATTGAATCCAAGCAAAGGCCCCGCTTTCCCGGAGAACACCAAGATCATGAAAGCATTCCGCAAGGCTCTGCGATACAGGTTCCCACGCCTGCAAGGGAACAGGCTATGGCGAAACTGAGAAAGCATAAGCAAAAGGGAAACTGTAGGTAGCACGTTACATCTAAAAGTATCCTTCACCGCAGAACAGAAACACAATGGCGAACGGGAATTGGCGGTATTGCTGGTCCATAGCAGCTGGCCCCCAATGAAAGACGGTTACCTGCCGGCCATCCGGGGATAAGGAAGTAAGGAGTGAAAAAAAAATAGAAGGGGTTATGAAATAATTAGATTTGCAGGGAAGCTGCCCTTTACGCAAAGGAAGGAAAGGACGCCATTTTCAGAGCCCTAGCTGAGCAGGAAGAAAGCGGGTTCGGAAACGACCCATATATATAAATTAGCGATATTGGGGCTGTGAATGCCCAACCTGCCCAGAAAGACGTTGAAGGGGAATGGAAGCGTAAGGGTAAGCAGCTGCCGAATTCAGCACCCAGAAAGCCGAAATGCCGCATCGGGCGCATATCTAATTCTTTTGCAGTAAACCAGGTCATATACTTCGAGCTTGCAGGCGCGTGTGAACCGTTAATTAACTGCAGAACAAGACTCCAAGCAGAAACTCCAGGGGAACACGCAAAGTGATGAGGGAATTTCCTGGGCCTCCACGCAACGTCTGGCGCGGTAATTTCCGGTAATGGGCAGAAGGGAAATACACCCGAACCGGCAGATCTTCCTCGACCTAGCACGATGTATATTTAAGTTAGTATTGATGGTCAAGAGTTGCCAGCACTATTTGAAACAGGCTGTGAGGCGGACCTGATACCTGAAGCTACGGTGAGGGGATGCAACCTGCCAGTCAATTCGTCAACGTAGTCTTTGAGAATATGCTTTGCGGATGGTAGAGAGGATGCAAAACTCTGTAAAAGCTATGGGCTTTAAATGCTAGCTCTATTCAGGAGTAAGTTATATTACCATGGCACGGCCCTTTGGCACTTCTATGCTGAACCAATTCACTACAACGGTAGTCCTATGCACGCCGTAAGTAACTCAGGTGATGCAACAGATGGAAAAGCATGCACCCCGCAGACAATACTATTGAGGTATACACCGCAGGAAGCGATGAGAGAGTGCACCTCAGCGCCCCCAGCAGCATTTGCATCCAATACGGCAATATGGGCAGAATCCCACGGGGAAAGGAGGGAGGATTCTCGTAAGCAGCGCCGAGACAATGCAAGAAACGGCGGCAAAATGCGTGCATTCAGCCATTATTTTATTACGAAGACTGCACCTTTGGGACAGTCGTTTCAGTTAACACTGAAGAAAAGCAAGTGCGGCTAAAATTCATGCGGAGATGTAAATAATAATAAGGAGGTTCTATCAGCCCACCATATGGCCGCACAATGTGCCGCATTGAACTCATTTCCAGAGCAGCCCCAAGCTTTGTGATCAACGTACAGGCGGCATTAACATCATGAAGAGGAAATAGAACGACAAGCAGAAGAACTGCTAAAAAAACAAGCTCCAATCCTCAGCTAATGTCTTTGGAAACAACCCGGTGTTAGCGAAGAAAAAGGACGGGAGGTGGCGAATGTGCGCCGGCTTCACGCCCCCTTACAAAGTCACGGTAAGACTGAGATCCCTGGTAACCCAGGTCGACGAGTTACTTGACCGCTTGCAGGGTTCAGCTGTCTATCCGTCATTTGATTTCGTTAACGCACTTTTGGATACCTCAATACACACCGGCAATAGATCCAAGATTGCATTCCATACCCTAACGCCCAAAGTATACTCTGGGCTCCAGAATGCACCTGCCTAGCTGCAGCGACAGGTCAATCACGAATGCTTGGGTCGAATCAATGGGGGGTATATGGGCAATATACATAGGTGGTGTGTTTGTCTTCAGCCACAACGAGCTGACACGCGTACACTGCCCACGGCCTGCTCTGCAACTGCTACGCCAGAACAGGAGTTATTGATAGACTAGGATGGCCTGGCCGTCCGTAGCCAGTAGCCAGTCTGTGAATAAGGTAGAAAATGTAAGTGCCAGCATCGTACGGAACACGCTACAGCCTAGGACTAGTGCGGAGGGGAGACGGAAACTGCTCAGGTGCAGTGTATCTTGCTGCAACTAATGCTGCAAGGCAGCCCCACCAGCGAGCGCGGCCATTCCCCCTTTTGCCACATGCGCAAGAATTGTGCTGCGAGGAAGACAGATGATAAACACTCACCTGCCTTCCATAGGCAGCCTGCGCGAGATAGCGTGTACCAGCATCACACACGCCAGGTTACAGTGACCCTGCTACAACGTCGCCTGCTGCATGCGCTAGCATTGCACGCTTTAGTGTTATGGTGTTGCATGCGCTAGCATGGCAGGCTGTAGTGTTATGGTGTTAAAAGTCGCTAAACTCCTACTTGTCCCTCCTCAGTTAGCCTGCGAGCAAGGGGAGATAACAGTAGCACCATCACGCAGACCAAGAGACCATGCTAAACATGCTGGAAGGCAGCAAAATGTGCATACAATCCAGCCCTGTCTTGCTGCATGCGCTAACCCTGTAGACTTTAGTGTAAAGTAGAGAGTTGTTAAACGCGTAATTAGCCCTCCATAGCGAGCCAAAGGTCCAACACAGGCACAAGTATCAGCAACACGCAGATAGTGCTACATTGGTACAGAGGAATAAAGGCACCATATATACCAACGCTTGTAAACCCCTTTTCGGTGCATGGGCTAACAATGTCGCCAATTAAACATTCTCTTGGTTTCAAGGAACTATGATGAACATGGGCACATTCTCCAACCTCTCGGGCACTTCTACTGGGGTCCCCGTTAGCACCAGCGTAGCATGCAGCGATGGGAGGAGCCTTGGGTGTCGTTATAACAGCCATTCAAATAGTTAACTTGAATATTATTGATAGGTTTGTTTGCTGGTGTCGCTGGAGGTACTATGCTCTGCACCAGAACAAGCCACAGAGTTACTTGCAGTCTCGGTGCTAACTCAATCGGTTCCTGAGCGGTTCATGCGCAGGATGCCACAGGGCTTAGGCTAAAGAGCAGGGAGTTAACGCCTTGCCCTTTGCGCATGCATTTGTTTTGTTTTTTCTACATATGTTTTTTAGAATTTAAGTTTTCGTATGGTCCGAGGCGTAGGGTGTTACCTAAGGAATACTCTGTCGCCCGATCGCGGACCAACCTAGTTCTTCTACTAACTCCATCTCCCTAACTTGAAGTTTTTTTGTATCGTCGAGGTTGATTAGTTCAGCAAAATATCTTTTTGTCAGGTTGCAGGTGGAGTAATCCCTCAACAGTCGAGGCTGTAATCTGTAGCCCCTCCTATATGTGCAGGCTTGTTCCATTTGTTATGCTAATAGGAAGGCACCACGGGTGAGTTACGCCCCAGCCGAAAATTTATACTTTTCAAACCCCCCCCTTACATCGGTGCCCGCACGAGACATTCCAGGTGAGTTCCGCCTCAACTGAAATCTTATGGTCCTCAGAAGGTCTACACTTTTTGTGGAGGACGGCGAAATACATTTCAGCGTAGGTTGTACAGACCGCTGATCTATTCTACTATGGATGTTTGGATGCAGGTCTGATGCTTTGTGGACCGGTTTTATCCACACTTAAGAGGCCCCTACAGAAATCCAACAGCGAAGGGTGCAGCTAAACTCCAGCCAAGGACTGGCGAGATTTTGTTTCGGGGGGTCTTTTCATTATTGCGCACCATGCATCCACAGAGTCACCATTTCGTACACCGGCCCTCCTCAGGTTTCCCCATCGAGGAAAATGGGATACAACCAAACATGAGTGCACGGCAGAGACACCGTTATGCCCGTGCATCACAACGAAACATCAAGGCCCTACTTGCAGCGGCACTTGTCTTGGCGATTTTAATCCGCGGATGGTACTGCACGAAGAAGCAATCGATTGAATCTGCAGCTATGAAGGAATGTTTATCTCCAGAAAGCAGCAACGAGGATACAGAGGACAGCAAAAGTTCAGTCGGAGCGCTAGACCCTACACCCGAACCTGAACCGGAAATGCCCCAACCCACGAAACCAGCGGTCCCGGAGAAGAAGATTCATGAAATGAAGCTGGAACCCAAAGAGTATGAACGGCCTGAAGGCACAGATGTCGATTGGGCCAAAGTATGGAAGGAGGGAAGCACCAGCGCTACAAACAACATGGCTGGGTATCAGTCACCAGAGACCTTCTTTGATCGAGTAAGAGAGCTCAGATGTGCCCGTGGAGCTATACAGATTATATGCACCTTCCATGGGCGGTTCTGTAGGTGAGGGAGGTAAGAGAGGCCCGTGTATCCACGCTCATCTGTGTCATTTACTGTTGAGTGCGCAGAACACCCGCAACATGTTTGAGAAGATAATTAGCCTTGGAGGTGAGCCTATTAGTGAGAATCCTGCATGCAAGCCTCACCGTCGTTCTTTCCCGAAGATGTATTGAACTTGGCGCCCACCAAGTCCTGAACAGCACCCAACTTAACTGAGTAAACTCATTTCCGCATTTCCTGTGCACGGCTTCAGGAACAATGGAGCTCCGAAGACCCTCTTCCACTGCAGGCGAAGGCATTGTTACTTTCATGATCACGACGACTCCTGTGCGTCCCATTTTACATTAGCTTTTGGGCAGCGCTGGGCCATGCATTTATATAAACCAATATATGTGGTATATTTGAGTAGAATAATATGAAACTGTGCACCCAGCTCTTTCCCACAGCCTGAGTTGTCGAGTTCCATTTCCCTTCATATGTTTCCCCAAGTCGTCCTTGTATAGCTAGCTGGAACGATTCACAGTTTAGGGGCTGCAGGGTCTACATACGGCTGTTTTTGTTCCGTAGGAACCATGGCTGACTGAAGAGGAATTGGAGGCGCACCCGTTAGGGCCGCTCAGGGTAAGCTTAGTTGTTGATGGGAGAACATAGGGAAGTTTGCCTTTGGCACCGGCTGCTAGGATACGTTGAACTGCTGCAGATGAATTTCAGAAGGGGAAAATTCGCGACACTTCATGGCATGAGAGTTCCTGATAGGAAATGCAGGGATTCATCCCGCCAGCCTTTTGTGAGTATTCCTGCGTTACGCAGAAGCAGCTGTGTCCGCTTGCTGCGGAATTTGTTGAAGATGCCATAAAGGAACTGATGGCATCGTCAAACGCTTTTACTGGTGGGTTGCACAACGATAGGTTCCGGGGATTCAGCATATTAGTTGAACAGTAGTATTCTGAGTGCGCATCATATGAAGGCGCATTTATCAGTAGCATCCGGTTAAGGGAGCTTCTGCAGGGAGCCACTGGTCTGGCAGTTTGTGCTTGCAGCCTACAATCCATTTAAGGAGATCGACCTTGACGGCTATGGAAAAATTTTAGTTCAACGTAAGCTCACTTCTTTGCCATCCACCTGCCAGCATTCTTTTGTGTAAGAATTCATGCCAGGTGTGGATTAAATCTAGTAATTGCGTAGGAATTTAGTAACCCTTGGCTGGGAGGGTCAAGAATTATGCGCATCCCTGTGTTTCCTGTGTTTCCGAATCATCAGTGTCGAAAGATAATCAATACAGCCCAAATCGTGCCGCCCCGAGGCACTTGAAGGCGAAGCGCCCTACCAGAGACTTGCGGACGGAAGTTTATGTTGAAAATACTGTTAGTAACGGCCCTGTATTTTCGCTGGACTTTGCCATCCAGGAGGGCTGATGCCTGATAGTGGTACTTATAGCAGTTCGTGAGGACGATTGCGCTTAGTTCTTCCCAGTGATGTGCGTGCGCCCCAGGAAGAAGCTGCAGAAGAGATTGAAACAGCTTTGAGAACCGGCAGAGGTAAGGCAAGGCGCGACTTAAACGAGTGCGCATCCATCGGCAAACAGAAGCAGATCTGCTATGAAAACCCGGCAAGGCTGCTTAGTGTAAAGTAGTTCACAGCACCAGATACCGCGATGCGTTTCTGTGTGTTGTTGGGGTCTGCGTTGCAACCAGGGGTGCTAATATGCCATTTACCGGAAGTGGACATTGCCGTTGCTTTAAACCAACCGGTAGGTCTCCCGGCAGCTCTGTATGCAGTGATATTGGAGAGAAGCTTGGGGCATCGGCTGCCGTTAGTCGGAGTGTGGTTGCCATCTTGTCATCATTCAGGATGGGATTGACGAGGCCGAACCTATTTTGGATGAAAACTTCGACGTGAGGCATTGCCGCGAATCCTCGAATAGTACATGCGCCTCAACGGCCTCTTTGTCTCTAGTTTGTATGGACTGGGCAAGCTTGCATAGTTTCCTGTAAGAACCATGAGTGTGGTGTCCAGGGAATTTCGGTTCTGCCATCGCTGTGTTGTCATGTAACACGCAGGAACTAGATTTATTCCGTCAGAAGCTGGAGGAGACTGTGGAGGATTTTGTGGAGCGTACTGTTCGGAACTCAAGTGAGAATTAACTCTGGTTTGTCCCTCATTACCGAAGTCTTGTAGTTGACTGGTGGAGTCAAGGGTATTTTCGGGAGCGGCATTTTGCGTGGCGTCTTCTGCAGATAACTACAAGGTCCTACGTATAACGCAGAGCCTAGGAGTGCGAAAAACAACAGTCGTTTCCTTGTACGGTGCGCATGCTAAACCGTAGGCAGCAATAAACAAGAACACATTTAGCCTGCTCAAACTCGGGGCAGTCTTCCTCTGAAAAGGCAGCCAATCAATCCGGTCCATATAAGTGAGAAATGCGACATTGCGTTGCGATCATTCCTCAGGAATGGCCAAGTAGATAGCGGCTTAAAAACGGTGGGCCTCCAGCGCCTATTCGTTCGTAAAGCGCTTATTTGGACCTCCAGCAAACTCCTCTGCAGCGATACCGGCGCGTTTTGAAATGTTGTACAGCAAACGACATTTCACGATGTGCGACGTGCGGCGTGTCGAGGAGAATGCAGCTCCGTCCAGAGGGGCCAGCATGTAAACCGTGGTCCCTGGTGGCCATGTTTCGTGCTTTGACTCTGCTTGTAGGATGATGATGCGTGTGTGTACAACACATCAACAATGATTCATCATCGAAATATTTTGAAGAGATCGGTAACTTGTTCAAGTTTAATAGCGAGTGCCTAGTCTTGAACTTTTTAAAAGCGGCACTCTGTTGCGAGTGTGGCTTGCCAGCGAACACTGAACAGCGGCAAGTCAGGACTACGGACGCGTTCGCAGCATTTTCGGTTGAGCCACCTTCACTTGCTTTTGTTAGACAGGGACGGCGTGCTTGCTGAGCGCGTGGTCGATTGCACCCGGCAGAGCGGCAGAGGGAATGTAAAAGCTACAGTTCTGGAAACTGTTAGCAGAAACGTATACTGTCTTCTGCGGTAGCCTATGCCAGACGGTGGTACTTTCATGATGCTCCCTACGGGTATTTGCTGCACTTCTACGGGAACAAGTCACTACTGCAGCGCTTATCGTAGTGCAGTTGTGTCGAAACACTGCCTACGATCGGTAGTTTAGGCCGCCTCCATCGAGCATGTAAAGGTAAGAATTAATTCACATGGACATGGATGCGTAGCCTTCAGGACAAACGGCACCCCTTTTCCGTAGAGGGTCTTCTTTGCACATCATGCGTGCGTATCCCAGTACATGGGTTTTGCCGTGCCCAGGCGACACCTACTGCTGAACTACCTAGCTGCTGAAACGGCTTGAATCGTTCAAGTAGCAGGCGGCATGGAAAGATTCACCAAGTTCATATGACGCATTCTTCATCTGCACTAAAGGACTTGCTAGCAAGCGATTTGCTTGCCGGCAAGCGTACAGCGAACCAGCCACACCAGTGCTGGGACGCGAGCAGACCCCACAGACCCCATCGTTTGCAGCTTTGAACCATGATAGACTGGGCATGCTTGGTTCACTAGGCAATCCATTCTCCATACGATATGGAGCCTTTACTATGAAAGCCTGCATACGACAAACGCCGCCACACAGCGCCTATATTGGCATCACCACTCCCCCACATCAAAGCCTATAATTGGCACTGTCATGCTTGCGAATCGAAGGTGTTTGGCTGTGCAAACGTCCCACCTCCAGCAATGCTTCAGGCGATTCAGTAAAAAGGCTGCTTATGCACGAGCGCGAGCCACTGAGGGACCACCACCTACATTGAGACAACGCAAGAACACGCCGCTCGGGAAATGCGCCTCTTGCCTACTCTACAGAAGCAAAGCAAATCCATGCCCTTCCAAAACACACATCTTCTGTCCCATGCGCAGCGTCATTTTTTTCCTAATCTTGGCAGTTCCTCGTGGCGCGCCAAGATAAGGCATGCTCGCAATCGCTAAGCCACGTCGATGCTATCAAAGCCCTCGGGGTCAGCCAGCATCTTGCAGCAATCGACAAGCACCTCGTTTCTGCCTTACCCTAACAGGAAAAGAAAGCTCCGCAAAGTGTGCCACTGCAGTGGCAATTCCCAACGGTGACAATCTTCGCCTTCCACCATGGAGTAGTGCCACGTCCACCCCGTCGATGAGCACCTGACGGACTATGTGGTAGTCGTCGCAAGCCTGCGCCACCAGTGTGCCGGCTATGCGTTTTGCAGGTAAACAGGACAGGAATTGTCGTGTGCTAGGTTTGAGAAGGCTCATTCACAGGCAAGTTCGGAAATGATATCCGCACAGCCGCTTCCGATAACGTTTGTTGATAACAACCATCCACCGCCTTTCGACGCTTTCATAGGATGACAAATGGCCCCAGATTCACTCTGCCAGTATTGCTTACCTCCAAGTCCACCTTTGGAAATGCGCGCCACAACGCCACTTGGGCCGTTCGGCAAGGCTTCCTACCCGGCGGCGTGGCTCGCCCTGATACAGACAGCACTCCCCGTTATACACCGCCTAAGGCTTCTTTTCAAAGGAAAGAAGCTTTAAACCGAAATCTCTCCAAAGGGGTTCGATAATTCACAGGAAGTGAAAAACCAAGACCCGCAAACAAATCCCAAGGACCCTCTGCAAGCAGCATGTTTTTGTGCAGATCGGGAATACGCACGCGTAAAATGCCTCTCACGACGCCCTCTGCGGACTAGTTGAAAGCCCTCGACGTTGGTAGAGCTCTACAAGACACGAAACTTCAGCCGAAAAACAGCATAACGCTGTGACGCTGTTGCCGTCGCACAAAAGAGAACCTGTCCCAGCCAGTTCTATCACTGTGTACCTAGAGCTATTACGCATTTCGAAGTCAAGAGTAAGTAGCTGATGCCTCTTCAAGGGGAGTAACTCTGGAAGGTATCTTACGACGGATATGCTAAGCCTTGACGGACGCGGAGCTGCAGGGCCATGGCATGAGGACTCGCTGTGGGCGCCAATGTAGTTCCGTTGCACATCAGGCTGCCAAGGCGTCCTATGATCATGCACAGCGCTATCCTGCAACGAAACCGGAGACCAGCCAAAAGGTTACTCCTCAGACCTTGCACAATAGGCGGGCAACTTTGGCCCTCCTTGGCAACGCTCACGGTTCGAGTTATAAAGGCCCGAGGCCCCCCAGCGCCCCCCAATGGCAATGCGATATGGCTTTGCGCATTTGAACAAAATGGATCTATAGCATACGGCCTCCCCTCTATATCAAGCTCCAGACGACCCCAAGACTCGCGATATGCATGCTGTAGCAGCTGGCATTCCGAATCCGCCAAAAACCTCCAGGTAGTTGAGGGTCCGTCGCTCTCCGCTGGCTTCCACCGCCAGGTTAAAGGCGAAGGAGTCGGCATCTTCGATCCAAGGCAAGTCGACGCACCTGCTATACCGTCCAACAGCCCCACCGGCAAGCCACCCGCTTCAATCCGGGGGCGTCCAATATTCTGAATGCGGAGTTTTTCACTAGATTCTTCCAGCACCTCAGTCCCCAAAAGGTTAGGTAGGGACAAGTAAAATAAGCAAACCGAGGGTGCACCGACCGCAGCGACAGCGCCCCCTATTACAAACAAGTCTCAGCGGGTAACAACTCCGTAATAGCGGCATTGAGGACAGAACACACTTATCTGCGCACTGTTAACAGATGCAACAACTTATTTTCTACCTGTACTTCACCGCAAGGTGAGGCACATGTCCAAGCATCTCATGAAGCCCCAGTACGCCTCTCAATGGACCAGGAGAACTGCCCGAGCACTAGCGCACGATGCACATTTGGAAGCTCAAACGAGAGCATTACTACACACAATACTTTTCATTGTAGTTTATTAAGAGGTGTTTTGCGTGTCGTGCTAGTAGGATTTTGGTGTGCTGCATTAGCGCTGGCTCTTTCGACACCGTCTTGGCGGATGCCCACCCAATATATAAGGTGGCAGAAAGGCTGCTTGCGGATATCATGGTATGCAGAGTTAGCTGCATGTGAGCTGTCTGAGCTGTGCAAAGTTATTCTGGCCATGTCTGTGAGGGCGTATACTATTTCATACCGTGACTACGGTGTCAAGGTTCAATGAACCTCACTGCGGACTGCCTCCAGCCTGGAGGCCAGCCTTCTGGCGAGAATTGGGATGCTAAGGTTGTGCCAGAATCTGAAATGCTAATTCGACTCAGCTATGGAGACCAGGCTTCTCCTGTCAGGGCTGCTTGGAGCGGGAGGCCCTCACCCCGTTCCCCGAGTTGCTTGTCAGCTGTGACCTTAACTTTATTGGCGGTAGTGTACTTTCTGTTGATTTGCTCTTACAGTGAACGGTTTAAGCGTTGGTTGGGGAAGACGTTCAGATCACTTGCAGACGGGAACGATGGACCATGCCAGCCCAGCAATGACTCTGGTGACGGGGACAAGCGAGGGCACCGGCCAATTTGGCGACCTGGTGAACTTTCTGAACAGCCTTTTCCTGATACAGGTACCGACTTAGAGGCCTACGGAGATGGCCTAATGGAGCCTTTAAGAGAGCCGACACGAAATGCTTCAGCTGAAGGTCAGTCACCCGGTGACCTGTGGACTGCAGGAGCTGAAGGGCCCTCCGTTCACCCCTTTCATGAGCGAGTAGATGACGCGCTTTTGCGTTCTTGTGGGGGAGGGAACTGCTTAGAACGAAGGTGGGTAACTGAGGCAACGTCTGAGGGGGGCGCAACGTCTATTCTAGGCAGTCCTGCAGAGGTTAGGAGCTCGTGTGCTTTGGGACGGCAGTCTCTGCAGCACAGATATACGGGGCTTAAAGAGGATATGCCTACACTGCACCGTCACGATAAGACGAAAGAGACATTTCTTGCAGGATGTTCAGAACAACGGGAAGCTGGGGAAGGCCAAGCGTTTCGAGGGGAGGGGGAGGGGGCTGGATTGGAAGGTGGATTTTCACCATCAGCAGCTAAGAACGATATTGTAAGTTTTTTCAGTGATCTGAGGGGCGCCTTAGCAAAGTGCAGCTCGCTTATGCCCAGGTTAAATATAGGCCATGCTCAAAGTTTGACTTGGATGATTTTACGATTAGCAACCCTGGACCTGGCTGTTTTTGTACGCGTCCCAAGCGACATTCAGGTTCATAGAAGTGAGTTGGGAAGTGCCATTCATGACCTTGCTTCGGAGCTTCTTTCATACACCCTGAGATTGGGCATGTCAAGCACCGCGTTTTTGCAGGGGCTTCATACGTTTGCCGGACTTATCAAAGATATCGACGCTGCACGGCACGAAGCGACTTCTTCGTCACAGGACAAAGACCTAAGGGAAATGGGAGCACATGCGAAAGTGTGTAAAACTGCACTTATGTATTATGGGGCTGTGTTGGACGGGCTGCTGTGGGCGACGGCGGCTTTTCCTGTGGAGCAGACAGCAGTGTTGGTGGAGCAGCAGTTGCGTGTGCTTCAGGCGCTTTGCACTATGCGCGCGGTTCAGGTTTCCCGGGACAAAGCATGTAGAATACTTGTCTTCTTTCACCAGACACAGAGGCAGTTCCGGCCTCTCGTTGACATTGGCACCATGAAGCCGAGGGATAAGCGGTGGCGGACGGTTCCATTCACATGTTTAGAGCTCGATGAGGCTGTTGCCCGCGGTGGAGGCGTTTTCTTTCCCCCACCCCCAGGCATGCTTCGTGATGCAGTTCAACCTTGGGTAGTGCCTAGTGGCCCTGGAGGGCAAGCCAATGAAGAACTTCATGCCACATCGGGCGCTACAGATGCGCATGCTGCGCGTGTCTATTATGCTGAGTTTCCTCCTTCACTGCAAGGGCAAGACGTATCCACGCTCATGCAAGGAGCAATCTCGTACACTTCTGCCGAATTAGGTGGAACTCTGACGGCGCAGGCAACTCAGCGCCGTCAACCCAACACATCGTCAGCGGGCCAGCTCTCTCCTTCAGTTGCGAGGAGGTGGAGCAGACAGCGGTATAAAACTGCACAGACTTACCCTAGTTTACTTGAGTCACCACAGAAGGGCCACTCAAATCCTTCAGTAGATTAACTGAGGGAGACCATCGCATGGAAAGGTGACCGTTTCGGAGGTCTCTTGGCGTAGTCGTTGGAGTGCACTTCACTATTTCTCTGCCCAGGTGCCATCTTGCGAAAACAGTACAGCCAACGAGCGGTGATGCTCGCGTTGCGCTTTTCCTTACAGTGTCATCTCCCATCCAGGCCGATATTGATGTGGGGTCTCCGCGGGCCTGCTGACAGCTCCAAGCGCTGGCGAGAAGAATAAAGCATTTTGTGACGCATTCTAGTGTGTGCTGCTCTCCGGCATGTGACCAAACCTGTCGGCCTGCAGGACACACACCTATAAGAGGAAATCCCTCCCTTCTCAAGCTTGCTTGCAGAGAAGGAGCAGCCGCAGGAATGTTGAAGCAGTCTGCTTCACCACAAAAATGCCATCTACGATGGCGCTCTGCCGCGACGCTGAGTAGCCGCATTCGACGCGTTGCAACCAAGAGCTTGGGGAACGTTAGGGATATCTGTCTCTACGTTGTATGCTACGGTGCTGAATGACCCTGGAAGCTTTTCAGGTTTTATGGAATGCAGAGGGGGAGCGACTGCAGGGCGCTGTAGGAGTCGATGCAGTTTATCGCACCGCGCTCTTTCCACCCATATTGTGTCAGAACGCACTGCTTGAGCGTTTCCTCTTACACCCCCGGATCGCTTTCTCTTGCACAGGAGTTAGGAACGCATTAGCCATGATACCAAGTCATTCAAGGTGCTTCAGCAGTGATTTTGTGCACCTGCGGAGCGTGGTTGCGCTGAAGGGTGTGCTTGTGCTCTTCAGCATTACTCGAACGTGATGAGGCGGGAATGCGGAGTAAAATGTATTCCCGAGCACCTTGCATTGCTCACAGAAACTTCTGGTTGAAGTTTGTACTTCGCAGAATCTGGCTCTTGAACTGCGCCATTGGGTCCCATGCTTTTGAACGCAGCCAGCGGCTACGCTGGGCGTGTTGATGGGACTGATGCGCTGAGAAACCACGGCAGCCATGCCATTCCTCACCCGATCAGTCGCTGATAATCTCAACAAGGCGTCTCCTTCCTGAACTGGAATGCTGACAAGGCTGATCCATGCACGGTTCTGGGCTATTTGGGCCGATTGCAAAAATCGGCCTCTTTCCACACAACCGAGGACAAGTTGCATGCGGCCACCCCAGGAGGGGATTTAGATTGGATGCAACTAAGGGACTTATAATTCGGAAAGGGAACGGTGTGCAGGCCAGCGCGGGTTTTGCGTTAGGTTCATTTCTGGGACCACTTTGCTGTTTGCTGTAATGCATTGTACTGTGGAGTAGTTGCTGACTACGCCATAGTGTTACGTATCCACGTAGTCTTTCAAGGGATCGCTGTATCAAAAAGTACAAAAAGCAAAGCTCATCACTAGCAGATGCCTTTGGAGGGGAGCAAGCCGACTAGCCCACACAGCATAGTGCCTAACGTTTGGTTATCTGTTATTGCTCCAACAGACCGCCATGCCTTACACTCAGATTTACTCTACAGGGATAGTCTAATTTGAAAGATAGTAGGCACCACAAAGAAACGGCTATCCACTGCTTCAATTAATACGCTTTACAACGTCGTTCAATCAGCATGCTGAGCATCGGGGTATTTTCTGTATTGAAAACTGTTGGCCCCTCATGTGGAGAACGGACTGACTATTTTCACAAGCCGGCGTCCCCAGGCGTCCCCAGCCTTCATCGGTGCACTGCTACACTTATAAGCCAGATAAAGCATCCAAGGAGCTTCTGGCAGAGGGAGTGGTCACTGCTTTATTGGGATTCCGCTATGCCATGACCACCGCAGACTGATGAAATATGGGCGTACGTGGTGCTTACTGAAATGCTCTTCAGTCTGCGTTTCTTCATCCACACGCGATATAGCCATGGGAATGCAAATTGTTTGCGTATTCTCCCCGTTGGCGGACGACACTTCATCCAAGACGAGGATGCGTACTGCAGGAGAACTGTAATCTGTTCTTACGCATCGGGTGCTCTGCCGTTGGCATGCAGCTGCATCATCTGATGAGAGCGGAATAAAGAGGTGACCAGGCAGATGATACTGTGTGCCCATGTTTGGGTAGCCTTGTCATGGACTGCTGCGAAAAATGAAAGCGTTTGGGTGGGAATCACTAGATACCAGAGGCTCCGCCAACTGACTGCTGCTCCTTTAGCTGTGGCACTAAATGGACTCTTGCAATGTCCTTATTTTGGTGTTCCAGAGTACCAACTACTTAAGTCCTTATTATTTTTCTTCTTAAGGAGCATAATTGACTTGTAAGCGGCTGGGGAATGTCCTTGGAAACTGCCAGGGTTCATGCTTTTTTTCCACCCACAGGGATTCGAGGGGTCCAGCAAGAAAAGCTGTACTGGCTTTTCAGTAGTTCCCCGAAAAACATTTACTATGCTGGAAGGCGTGCAAGTTAGTGTTGCGAAAGTCGTTAAAGGCACACAGAATCCATCAGTTGCTAGGAACAAACGCTCGTACAGATATAATCTACGATGGTGCTGCTTAAGACACATTGTGGCATTTTTATGTATTTGGAGTTAACCTGTAAAAGTCCCATCAGCTTCAGTTCCAGCCAGCCTGAGTTGGGAGCCGGCTGCCTGATACATCCTGCATTCATGCATCTAATCTTTTGGGGGCAGATGAATGACGGTTAAGGGGCAGTTCCATCAAGAGCAGCAGCACCCCCTGCTTGTAGCTCACCTTCGCACGCTTGTCCGCATCTCTTTACGCTGGCATGCATTGCAGGCGTGCAGGTTTAATTATTTAGTCTCCAGCCCCGCATGGCTGTCAGAGTCAAGTAGCACTTGCGTGCCACGTTTCTGTCTGTTCAGTGGTAAAGAGGAATTAGTACATCCCTGTTCGTCTCCTATTTCAGTCTGCTGGAGCAAAGGTGCCGCATGCATAGCCTTCCTGATAAACGTACTGCTTGATCTGAAAAGAAACTTTCTGTACTCTCCTGTGCTGTTAGTTTTGTTTGGACAGTGCTCGAATGGTTGCTGAAGCCACACGAAGGTAGGATTGTAGAGCATCCCTGCAAAATGGCAATCCAGTGCCGACCTCCCCATCCTGCTGTTTTAGAATACGGGCTGTAGCGCATTTCTACAACAATGTAATACAGTGCAGATTTCCCCGTCGTGCTTGTCGGTTTCTAATCGCTAGGCGAGTTCGTGCGCGACCTCCCTTATGACGAGTTTGTTGCAAATTAGGACGGGGAGAGGAGCCACCACCTCACTTTGCATATGATGCCGTACATGATTATTCCCTCTGTTGACGGTGGCTGGCTCTCAGAGACGAAATGAGATAGAAAGGGTTCAAGGGGTTGCCTCCGGAACCTTGATCGCTGTGGCTTGCGCGTGTAGGACACACTCGCATAGTTTCCAAAACGATTACCACCGTTTAGCCCAGCTATGCTATGCGACACTCAGATATTGCGATTACTCTATATGCCTCTGCAGGCGGCGCTTCGAATTTCGTTAACCGCTCTACACAGACTCGTTGCTCGTCCCGCACACCTGAATTCCTATCGTCCCTACAAAGCGAAGTAGGGTGGGCCTTGTGCTTTCCGCATTGTGCAAAGCGTTTCCTACGCTTACGTTTCGAGTTCTTTCGATTAAGCAATACCAAGCATTGCGAAGAAGAGCATTTGCTTCCCTGTACACATCCTGCAGATGGTGTGCAACAGTGCTGGAGACAACGCTAAAACAAAACAACAACTTGCGCAGCTATCGAAAACTACGTTCCTCATAATGCTTCGGCTTTGAAATGTACAGAGTGCCGCAGCAAAGCACGCGCCTTCCCCGTGCGATCATTAGTTCAAATGCGCCAAGTGCATAAGGGCGAAATGCGCCACCCCAGTCGACTACTGCGTAACGAAATGGCAATTTGAACCCCCAGATATCCCACAACCAAGACAGGATTTCTTCCCGGGAGCGATTCTCCCAGTTACCGTTCGAAATGTGCATACAGGTGACGCTTAACATGGCTACTGCGCCTCTTCTTGGAGGCTACGCAAACGTGACAGCGTTCTGCTGACCATGCTAGTATGCTACGGCTTAACGTGCTCAATGTATGCTTTGCTTTATTCCGCTACTGAGCGATTATGTATTTCGCAGACTACAGCAAAGTTATATCTGGTCTGTGTGCGAGGCGCCTGGTAGGCTTTCCAGCCAACATGCATACTACATACCTACCATTAAGAATAGCGTATACAGTTGCAGCAGAGCATCACCAAGGGCTGGCTCAAGCTGTTTTGTTGCGGAAGAAAAGCCTGTCAACGAATTTGCCTCGGCCTGGCGCAAGTGTATGACAAACCAGGTCTCAGAAACCCAGATTTGTCAAGGCATTTCACAAAGCTGTATTCTGCAGCGTTAGGCAATATATACTGATTGGTGTTTACGATGTTCTGCTGGTCTGCTTTGCCACCCAAATGCAGTTTCCACACAGCGCTGCACTAATACATGAACACCATGCTTTTATTCGGGTGTACCGAAGCTCACCCAGAGAGTCCAAAACGTGGTAAAAATTGTCACCGTCGAACGCGTAGAGGCATGACCTAGTCGTCATATATAAATAATCATTATAACGTGACGGAGAGCAATCCTGCAAGCAAGCAATAACTTCTCAAGTTTGGGCTTGCTTGTAGCTTGGGTGCATTCTTCTTCGTGATAAAGAATAATGACATGTGGGGGGCGTTGGCCGACACCTACTAGGAGCTGCAGAAATTGATTGAAATCGTTGGAGCAGTAGGCGGCGTTGAAGGTTTTGCACAGCTCAACCGTGCACTCAGAATCTGCATTCAAAGAATGTAGAGCAAACGATGCTGGCTCTCGGCAACAGGGTTGAGAGAAAGCAATGACTTCACGCTATACCAAACCCCACCACTTATAGCTTTAAGCCTTGATATACTGGGATGCCAATTGGGTTCGCCAGGTTCAGGTAAAACTATGAGCAAGTCATCTTCCTTGAGAGCCTACAGATGATTAAGCAGAAACACAACTCCTATATGGCATCACCGCTGCCCCACATCCAGCTGAAAGCCGGTAACTGGCACTGCCATGCTTGTCATGCATGTCACTGTCATGCATGCCATGCACTGTCATGATCCAAAGTGCTTGGCTGCGCCAACGTCCCACCTCCAACAATGCTTCAGGTGATTCAGTAAAAAGGCTGCTGTATTGCTTATGCACGAGCGCGAGCCACTGAGGGACCACCACCTACATTGAGACAACGCAAGAACACACCGCTCGGGAAATGCGCCTCTTGCCTACTCTACAGAAGCAAAGCAAATCCACGCCCTTCCAAAACACACATCTTCTGTCCCATGCGCAGCGTCATTTTTTTCCTAATCTTGGCAGCTCCTCGTGACGCGCCAAGACAAGGCATGCTCGCAATCGCTAAGCCACGTCGATGCTATCAAAGCCCTCGCGGTCAGCCAGCATCTTGCAGCAATCGACAAGCACCTCGTTTCTGCCTTACCCTAACAGGAAAAGAAAGCTCCGCAAAGTGTGCCACTGCAGTGGCAATTCCCAACGGTGACAATCTTCGCCTTCCACCATGGTGTAATGCCACGTCCACCCCGTCGATGAGCACCTGACGGACTATGTGGTAGTCGTCGCAAGCCTGCGCCACCAGTGTGCCGGCTATGCGTTTTGCAGGTAAACAGGGCAGGAATTGTCGTGTGCTAGGTTTGAGAAGGCTCATTCACAGGCAAGTTCGGAAATGATATCCGCACAGCCGCTTCCGATAACGTTTGTTGATAACAACCATCCACCGCCTTTCGACGCTTTCATAGGATGACAAATGGCCCCAGATTCACTCTGCCAGTATTGCTTACCTCCAAGTCCACCTTTGGAAATGCGCGCCACAACGCCACTTGGGCCGTTCGGCAAGGCTTCCTACCCGGCGGCGTGGCTCGCCCTGATACAGACAGCACTCCCCGTTATACACCGCCTAAGGCTTCTTTTCAAAGGAAAGAAGCTTTAAACCGAAATCTCTCCAAAGGGGTTCGATAATTCACAGGAAGTGAAAAACCAAGACCCGCAAACAAATCCCAAGGACCCTCTGCAAGCAGCATGTTTTTGTGCAGATCGGGAATACGCACGCGTAAAATGCCTCTCACGACGCCCTCTGCGGACTAGTTGAAAGCCCTCGACGTTGGTAGAGCTCTACAAGACACGAAACTTCAGCCGAAAAACAGCATAACGCTGTGACGCTGTTGCCGTCGCACAAAAGAGAACCTGTCCCAGCCAGTTCTATCACTGTGTACCTAGAGCTATTACGCATTTCGAAGTCAAGAGTAAGTAGCTGATGCCTCTTCAAGGGGAGTAACTCTGGAAGGTATCTTACGACGGATATGCTAAGCCTTGACGGACGCGGAGCTGCAGGGCCATGGCATGAGGACTCGCTGTGGGCGCCAATGTAGTTCCGTTGCACATCAGGCTGCCAAGGCGTCCTATGATCATGCACAGCGCTATCCTGCAACGAAACCGGAGACCAGCCAAAAGGTTACTCCTCAGACCTTGCACAATAGGCGGGCAACTTTGGCCCTCCTTGGCAACGCTCACGGTTCGAGTTATAAAGGCCCGAGGCCCCCCAGCGCCCCCCAATGGCAATGCGATATGGCTTTGCGCATTTGAACAAAATGGATCTATAGCATACGGCCTCCCCTCTATATCAAGCTCCAGACGACCCCAAGACTCGCGATATGCATGCTGTAGCAGCTGGCATTCCGAATCCGCCAAAAACCTCCAGGTAGTTGAGGGTCCGTCGCTCTCCGCTGGCTTCCACCGCCAGGTTAAAGGCGAAGGAGTCGGCATCTTCGATCCAAGGCAAGTCGACGCACCTGCTATACCGTCCAACAGCCCCACCGGCAAGCCACCCGCTTCAATCCGGGGGCGTCCAATATTCTGAATGCGGAGTTTTTCACTAGATTCTTCCAGCACCTCAGTCCCCAAAAGGTTAGGTAGGGACAAGTAAAATAAGCAAACCGAGGGTGCACCGACCGCAGCGACAGCGCCCCCTATTACAAACAAGTCTCAGCGGGTAACAACTCCGTAATAGCGGCATTGAGGACAGAACACACTTATCTGAGCACTGTTAACAGATGCAACAACTTATTTTCTACCTGTACTTCACCGCAAGGTGAGGCACATGTCCAAGCATCTCATGAAGCCCCAGTACGCCTCTCAATGGACCAGGAGAACTGCCCGAGCACTAGCGCACGATGCACATTTGGAAGCTCAAACGAGAGCATTACTACACACAATACTTATTTCGTGAGCCCTACTTTTCATTGTAGTTTATTAAGAGGTGTTTTGCGTGTCGTGCTAGTAGGATTTTGGTGTGCTGCATTGGCGTTGGCTCTTTCGACACCGTCTTGGCGGATGCCCACCCAATATATAAGGTGGCAGAAAGGCTGCTTGCGGATATCATGGTATGCAGAGTTAGCTGCATGTGAGCTGTCTGAGCTGTGCAAAGTTATTCTGGCCATGTCTGTGAGGGCGTATACTATTTCATACCGTGACTACGGTGTCAAGGTTCAATGAACCTCACTGCGGACTGCCTCCAGCCTGGAGGCCAGCCTTCTGGCGAGAATTGGGATGCTAAGGTTGTGCCAGAATCTGAAATGCTAATTCGACTCAGCTATGGAGACCAGGCTTCTCCTGTCAGGGCTGCTTGGAGCGGGAGGCCCTCACCCCGTTCCCCGAGTTGCTTGTCAGCTGTGACCTTAACTTTATTGGCGGTAGTGTGCTTTCTGTTGATTTGCTCTTACAGTGAACGGTTTAAGCGTTGGTTGGGGAAGACGTTCAGATCACTTGCAGACGGGAACGATGGACCATGCCAGCCCAGCAATGACTCTGGTGACGGGGACAAGCGAGGGCACCGGCCAATTTGGCGACCTGGTGAACTTTCTGAACAGCCTTTTCCTGATACAGGTACCGACTTAGAGGCCTACGGAGATGGCCTAATGGAGCCTTTAAGAGAGCCGACACGAAATGCTTCAGCTGAAGGTCAGTCACCCGGTGACCTGTGGACTGCAGGAGCTGAAGGGCCCTCCGTTCACCCCTTTCATGAGCGAGTAGATGACGCGCTTTTGCGTTCTTGTGGGGGAGGGAACTGCTTAGAACGAAGGTGGGGAACTGAGGCAACGTCTGAGGGGGGCGCAACGTTCTAGGCACTCCTGCAGAGGTTAGGAGCTCGTGTGCTTTGGGACGGCAGTCTCTGCAGCACAGATATACGGGGCTTAAAGAGGATATGCCTACACTGCACCGTCACGATAAGACGAAAGAGGCATTTCTTGGAGGATGTTCAGAACAACGGGATGCTGGGGAAGGCCAAGCGTTTCGAGGGGAGGGGGAGGGGGCTGGATTGGAAGGTGGATTTTCACCATCAGCAGTTAAGAACGAAATTGTAAGATTTTTCAGTGAGCTGAGGGGCGCCTTAGCAAAGTGCAGCTCGCTTATGCCCAGGTTAAATATAGGCCATGCTCAAAGTTTGACTTGGATGATTTTACGATTAGCAACCCTGGACCTGGCTGTTTTTGTACGCGTCCCAAGCGACATTCAGGTTCATAGAAGTGAGTTGGGAAGTGCCATTCATGACCTTGCTTCGGAGCATCTTCCATACACCGTGAAATTGGGGAGATCAAACGATACGCTCACTCAGAAAAACGTCACACTTTTGCTCAGCTTACATTTTCGTTAAGATATCCACGGCGGCAGGGCGGCACCACTTCTTTGCCAGCCGAGCAAAATCTAAAGCAAATGGCGGCAAATTTGACCGTGTCTCAAACGTTTAGGCGGATGCTCTGGAGAGTGTTGGGATGCATATTATATCCGGAAAGGTAAGATGCTGGATGAAGACAATATCCATTTATAGTTCCTCTGCGCTCTGCAGGTTTCGTGCGCTAAGCGGAAAACATTTGGTAGAAAGGTGTTCCAGTCTGTGGCATCGGTATAATAAGAAAAGTGAAGAGTGATTAGTTGGGTAACCAAAAGGGCCTTTCTAGGTTTTCGTGGAGGGCGCCACTGCATACGTGACCGCGTATGATGTACCAGGACAAATGCCATGAAGGAAGAGCTTTCGCAAGGGCCACCACGTCATTATAACAGCTGGAGCAGTATCTGCATTTGCAAAAGTGGAGACAAACTACACACATACCGTACATGATGCAGTATGCGTGCAGTTCAAGCTGACGAGGGCAGATGCGCATGGCTACTGGTAATTCACTGTAAATAGCATAGCATAGCGGTCTTGGGTCCCTCCTCGGTAGCGACCGCATGGACAGAGAATGGAGGCAGCTGCAGGCGCAAGACGTCCTTTCCTAATTGGGCATGGCTGTCGCCAGCACTGGGCTAGGTGTATATCCTTTGTATGATACCGGACGGTATTTCAATATTGCCTGAGGATCGTGCATATAATTCGTGAAATGGACAGTCTAACTGTGGAGCTTAACTGAGTATTTAGCTTTAACGTGGGCGCATGGTAATCACTTGTTTGGGCTTTCAGCCTCCCTTTCTACGGGACCCCGTAAACTCGCCCAGCCAGGCGCACGGGCAGAAACATAAACAGTATTGCAGAATCCACGGAGATTAAAACTGAGCAGGAAACCGCCCAAGGGGAAAGACGCGCCTCTTCACCAGCTCTTGTCTATCTGCTGGCTGTGTCATTTCTCACTAGTTGCCCTCTTCTTGCGCTTGTAAAAGCTTTTGCGGTGGGATTAGCTTGGCGAGTTTCATTTCCGTCCTGGTTGTCCTTGTCATCAGCATCGTAAGCCAGTATGCCTTTCATGGTGATGCGTTGGGATGGCCTAATAGATATTGGGAAGCCTTCCTTGGTTTACCATGCAATATTCTTTGCAAGGCCGGTGAATGTATTTGACCGTTGAAATGGGCAGCGCCTGTGTTCGCATGTTTTCTTC
Organism: Eimeria praecox; assembly: GCA_963920595.1. Taxonomy (NCBI): domain Eukaryota; phylum Apicomplexa; class Conoidasida; order Eucoccidiorida; family Eimeriidae; genus Eimeria; species Eimeria praecox. Next base: position 4,677,864 of record OY986948.1, read on the forward strand.
ATGTGCATGGCCACTGGATCTCAGGCAAAACGCAATTCTTGGCTGCCAGCTTCATATGCATTGTATCACGTCTCCTAAGGCATGCATGCAAATGCCTGCTTTATGAAACAAGCAAGCAGGCAGTTCACTTAGGTTTCTTTAACAGTTGGCTGAAAGTGGGCCGGTATAACAGCTGTACAAGCTTGTGCATTCCTATGACAGCGTGCAAGGCTCCAAGGAAGACGCACAGTATGGTTGAACAGGTGGTTTGGTTAGGTGAGGAGACTTTGCTGTGGCAGTTTCTGGTGTTGTGAAGCCTGCTCCCCTTCCACTTCCACTTAAGGTGTTCTACTCGTCTTAAATGGGTTAGCAGTTGTGAGGCACCTCCACTCGTTGCGGCCCCTGCTGTCAGGTGGTTAGAACGCAGTAGAGGTTCTCATCGCCTGTCACGTGCGGGGGCTCACTGCGGCCGGCACCCTTAGATGGCGTCGCTCCGGGGCCCTCTGTAGCCCTTCGATCTGGCTGGTAGGCTGTAGACCTCATTGTTTTCGCAGAAGCAGGGGAATGCGGATAAGGTTTCAAAGCAGCCTGCTGGCACAGGCGTCGGCAGTGGCAAATATAGCCAGAGGTTACAGCCAGATTCTGTGGGGGCCTCTACAATCAATGGCATCCTTGTGGGCATCCTAACTGATTAGAAACCCATTGAGGATTATTATGTAGGTCCTCCAGTGCTTTAACCGCCCTTCTGTAGACGCTATTGCCAATCCCGTTACAGGCTAGACGACATACAACGGGGATGAGGGCAGCGCGGTTCCCTGGGACTACCTGCACACCGGTCTCAAACCTCCTGCCTGCAAAAACGAATAATTTTGTAACCGGAAGACTTGGCTGGAGTTGGTTGGAGCATGCAAGGGTGCGCGATCAGCTGAGAGCCGACAGCGTTTACTTGAACCCTTGTGCTCCCAATAGGCCTATCTTACACTCTAACCAAGCGTCCTCTGAGCAGCTAACTGATACTCCCACCAAATTCTAAGCACCCTAACCTTAACACATTTCATGTAGGTCTTTCTGGTGTGGGGATATATATTGCTTTTATTGACCACGAGGTCTCTACGGCAGTTATTGAGCTTCTACAATGCGCCGCTCCAGCTACTAGGATCAAAAGACGATTTAATAAATACATTTTTAATCTCGCGTGACGAGCGGTGTGTTTAAGGCAAGTAAGGATGCGCCCATGTTTTGGGGATCCGTTAATGGTGGAATATTAAGCACGAACAAAGATTACTACCCTCTATGTTCAATCGGAAAAAAATGGTTGCAACAGGGGGCCCATTCGCCGGCAGTTATGGATAGCTACCTCTGACGAATTGGCTTCTGCTGGTTGTTGTCAAGCCGTATTGGCTAGCTGGCAGCTCAAGCGAATCATTGCTTCTTCCCGAATTCCTCTATTTTATTGCCGCATAAGGTTACACTGCCGGAAATGCCCGGAATTACGCTGGTTTTTCACTGGCACCTTTATCGGAATGAGCCAAAGCCTTCCATGAGTAAAACGCTTGCACTGCAGCATTGCTATAACCACCAACCCGCAAATGACACGAACCAACTATGGAACCGTATTCGTGCCCAGCCAAGACCTGAAGGACTGCTGGTTGCCACTCGATGGATGCGTTGCAGCAAGGGGAGAGCGTATTCATCTCCTGTGCGCGTGGCTTCATGGATTCAAAAAAGCATCTGGCGTCTACCAATTTAAGGAATTCAGCTGATATTCTAGGAGCACTGCGCATCATCGCTAGCGGCTCTCAAACCATCGCTGCCGCTGGTGCTGATTGATGCTGCTTGCGTTGATGATACCATCTCTTGGTGGGGCTGCTGAGCACGTGAAAGGTTCACGGGTGACTCCAAAAGGTCGACGCAAAGCAACAACAGCAGACTGCCGCCTCCTCGACCTGCAAATAAATAGACCAAAAGCACATTTCTCCGCATAACCGCTTCGAGGAGTGTCTTTTCACGCGCTACAAATTCTCGAATGCATCCGAACTGGAGTGCACACCAACAGCGCAACACTGGTCCAGATACCTATGCAACAGAGCGAACTGCTTTACAAAGGTATGCGAAACTAGGGTGATCAATGTGCATCCGCACCTCCTTACTACCCGTCGTATCCCCATGAACAAAGCCGTAATGCACATGAGTACCACCAGGAACTCCACTGCTGCAATTAGCTCCCTCGGAACTGCTTCTTTCAGCCACTCAGGCAGCCAATCAGTCAGGAACGCAAGGAGTTCAAACTTTTGTTTCGCTGCTGAAAGGTCGTAGAAAGTATACCTTTCTTTGGAGGACACACACAAGGACACGGAAAAGAGATGCTCATTACTGAAGAGCAGCCCTTGGCGCAAACCCTTGTCTGGGCGGGTATAACTAGTGTTGGTCATATATATATATATATATATATATATATATATATATATATATATATATATATATATATATATATATATATATATATATATGCTTACTCACCAATCGTGGTGTAGGAGGCGTACTCGCCGAATGGCCCAGTCCTGAGTGATGACAGTGGTTCTGCAAGTTGTTCCTGAAGCGCGAGGAGAACTTCAGCTGCTGTGAGCTGCCTTAGATTGTCTGACCCGTCTGAATACGATGCCCCCTCCGCTGTCGGAGGGTGAATCCGAATTGCAGCATTGATGCTTCCTTCATAGATTCTAGAGACTTCAAGACGCTTCCGATCACCTAGGGCTGGGATTGCCTGCAGAACGAAATGCTGACAAATAGATGCTGCATTCACACATCTCCATGAGGCAGAAATGTAGATGTTTCAGAACTGGCAAAGGCCCTCCTTGGCGCCTTTTTGACGACGAGGACAAATATATGAAGGTGTTCCGACTGTTCTCAGAGAGGCAGAAGGAACGCCGTGTTGCGTCTGTGGCCGTCCACAGACAGTAATGGCGACTGTTAGGATCCCAAGCATTCATGCCATGCCAGAATTGCGGCTTCAACGTACCTGCAAGATAGCATCGATCAACGCCTCTTTAAGCATTTCCTTCCCTCCTGCCGCTGCGAGGGTTTTCTGATAGTCCATGGCAATCGAAATCTCTGCCTCAGCTGTAGAGGGGCTGGCAACACACTGACGGCCGTCGCCTTCGTAGCCGTCAATGCAACTGCAGAAGTATCCTCCGCTGGTGTTGATGCATGTTGCAACAGATGGAGAGGCGCAGCTTGCAAGGCCGGTGGAGCATTCATCAACATCAACACAGCCTCCGCTGCTCAACCGCAGACAGCGATTGGCTCTCATTCTCTTTGTTGAAATTAATCAAGTGAGGACGACATCTTTGACGTGCACAGGTATTTCTGCTCTCACGCTCGGTGTACTCAGCAATCTAAAAGCAAGTTTTGCTTTCTTGAGTGCTGCAAGTAAACCTTACTTGTCCATAGTGTACCCTTCGCGACAGCCACATGATCCATCGTCCAGGCAGTGCAAGGAAGGAGGACATAATGGGCGGTTATTTATATCTACACAAAGGCGATCTGGAGGGCTGTCACAGGCCAGCAAAAGCAACGTATCGCGGCACCTCAGGGCTGCTCAACGAACGTCCTACTGCGTGCGGTTGTATGAAAGCCTGATCCAAGTGGCGCAAGGATGCTGACATCCTCCTAGTGCCTTTTTCGTCCTGTAGAAAAGCCCGTGGATGGTGTAACCGTACCTGTGGCCGTGATTACTAGGCCTGAAGATGCACCACAACGTCTCACACCCCATATACCCACTGGTGGTACTTTCGCCTGCTTCTAAACTTGAGGGGTGATCTTCACTGACATACGCCTAATCTTGTAACGAGCTGCGGTCAAAAGGGTGTACTGCGGTGGCCAGAGAAGCTGTGTTGCCTCCTAGAATGCGCTTGTTGTATGCTTCCGCTTAGAAGTCTTAGTACCCTCCTGACTGCTAATGGAACTTAACTGCTACTGTGGTTCACACTGGCTCAAGAAGCCTATGACGATTATTCTTAAGGCATGCCACCTCCTTAAGTAGCATGCAGACTGGCTGACTGAAGGGGCGGACGTACATGCAGACATCCCTGCCGTCGCCAGTGTATCCAGGCTGTCGCATGTGACACAATAATGGAAAATGAGCGTATTAAGAGTGGTCGACCGTGCCACTTTAAAAACTGGCTATGCTCATTGCACGAATGACAAAGTTGGCACTTTGCTCTACCGGATTTTGCGCCAAAGGTGTGCTCCCCCGTGTTTATAAATGCTTGTTGTTTCTGCAACAGGAAGGACACCAGGTAGCTGCGTACTTTGCATATGCACCTATAACTGCCCTTCGTGTTAATGCAAATGGCCTTGCTGTGGCAAATCGCCCCTGCGAAGACTTCACACTCATTGATGTCGTCGCAGCTGGTTCCGTCTCCAGTATAGCCTTTCGGGCACCTGTAGATACGGAAAAGGGCGGTAGTGGCAGCTATTACGGGCCAAGCTCGAGAAACACATGTTCAGCTTCAAATAAATACGCATAATTTAATCCCACCGGAGCTGCATCTTAACTCAATAGCAAATTTTACTTGCTTGTCGTCAGGGCTCACCTACACACGTAACGCCCTCTCGGGCCTTCCCATATTGTTGCCACTAGCGGTGATTCCTGCGAAAGCGGGCAGATATGAGCAATATTGTGGCACTATAGGATAGGGTCAGAGCGCGCATACGTCGTTACCGGCATCCGAAGCTTAGAACAATGAGGCAGACAAACAGGCAAGGCTGCCGAGCGCATATGATAGAAAACCGTATCAGAACGATACGACTGCAGAACTGCACAAGACCTGTGTGTAGCATCTTGCCTGAGAACTGGGCTTCATGGAGCTTTCCTCCGATTCCTCATGTCTGGCTTGACGGATTCCCATTATTCTGTCCGGATGGTTCTCAGACTGTTGAATCCCTCTCCCGTCAGAGATGTCTTCATAAGCTTCACAGAGGGCTATTTGAGAGCACCGATTCCCCAAGCAGGCACCCTTTGGCTATAGGTGGAGGCATGTTGCGCATTGCATACACGAAAACATTAGACAGCATTTGCCCTCAGCAAGACAGCTCCGTCCCCCACCTGCATTTATCTGGCATGCATTTCGCATGCTGCGCCTATTTGCAGGATTAGATGCTTCCTTATCTCACCTCTTGTTGGTCTAGAAGGCGTTCTGCAGCAGCATTCCGATGCGAGCAATCGCCTCGATCAAATCCATACCTACGGCAAACCAGTAGTATTAGGACAGTGGCACAGGCGATAACTCCATTCCCAATGGAAGTGCAAGTGGAGAACTTATTTACAAGTAAAGCTGCCTGCAGAGGGTTCTGGATGCGGCTTCAGCGATAAAGAATACCTACGGTACAGTGTCGCAAAGCTCATCGCATATGCCGTCTCCTAGCCAGTGCGGCTGGCAAGTAGAAGGGGACGAGAAAGCACTCGAGGCCTCATTATCGCCTGTGGCACTGCCGCCGAAGCCAAGAGACTGACTTATTGAATCCCAAATGCTTTGGGGTGCTAAAGGTTTTAGCTCATCCAGCGGCACCGAACTGGCTGCCACAGCTCTTTGATCGAGTAAGTCTTGCGCAATAAATCCAACAACCGCCTGTGCGAAGCAACCACAAACGAGCACCTCACCACCTAAGGCCTTCACTACAGGAAGGGCTCCACAATTAAGTCTTTGCTGGAAAACATGTAAAGCAGTGTCCTTCCAGAGAGGTGATTCCAAGTGCAATTCTTACTCTTTCGATGATTGGTGCTTGACCACTGGTGATACTGACTTCGGCCCGACGCTCGCGAAGCATTGTTGAGATAGTAGTCGGCTGAAGAGAGAGTTTGCCCACGTCAGATTCTACGCTCCAGACGAAAGTTACATCTCCTACAGACTCCTCAAGGACGACAGCTGCGATGTTACCCTGTGAACTCTGGTGGTTTTGTTCGCCTTTAGAGTTCACGTCATGAGTGCTAGTCTCCTTAATGGCCGACGGACGGTCAAAGCCTGTACTGTCTTCAGATCTGTCCGTATTTCCATCCTGCACAGGGGAAAAGGAACATCACACAAAGAGCGGGCTTTCTTGAGCCCGGAAAATGCTTCTAGCCTGTCCGCAATGTGGGCGATGATGTTGCGCAGCTTAGTGGAAACGCACTGTTTTCTTGGGAGCGGGAAAGGCTTCTTCGAGTTCTTTGTAAGAAAGTGTGGTTCGCCGGAGGCGCTGCTCTATTGGAACTAGCAAGCCTCCTCTTGAGCGAGGCCACTCTGTTGTTTGCTCGTTCTCTACCACGTAGAGGGCCTGGATACATCAGCAATAGCGTGCGCTGCTTTGCAACATGGCAGCACTGGGGAAGGAAGCAGGTCGAGCTTCGATAAAAGATGAGAATCGCTTGATGTAACGGATACTAAGAAAAAACTAAAGGCTCGGTATACGGATACTACCGTTAAATTAAAAGCTCGGTGGGACGCGTGTTTCTTACTAGTTCGCTCGACACTGTTTGCCCTTCATCCAAAGATGCCAAAAGGAACGCTCGTGCTCCACATCCACGCTTTTCGCCCTTCTGCCTCTGTGGCTCTCGTCCTAGGCGCTCATGAATCAACCAAGGAGGCGAGCCAACTCGCTTAGTGGAGAGCTGGCGTGGACTCAGATAGTCTCCAGCTTCATAACCTCTGTTTTTTGATGCATGTTCGGAGCTTGGAGTTTTGCTGCTGAGCACTTCTGACGTCGCTGTCTGGGAGTCGATTCCCGACGTTCGTTGCTGAAATTCGGCTGTCTCGAGACCCCCGCTATTTGTTGATGGCATACCCAGTGGAAGAACGTGAGTAGATAGGACACGGCGCTTCACAGTTGCCTGAGAATTTGACTCCTCGGTAAAAACGTGGCGAAGGCCCTGCAGGACGCGCTTTTCAAGACCTGCGGAACCTGTTTGAATACGTCCTGTGAAACCATCGCCAGTAGGGCGGCGTCCTAAATTGTTGCGAGAGGTCTCCAACCTCTCCAAAGCCTCTGTGTGCAAGGTAGGTTCTTTCAGGCATTCGGCAGCTAGTGCATCTTTAAAAAAAAGGAAGGGGAAGCTAAAGCTTGTTGCCTAAAGCGCAGCGAAGAAGGCGACGTACGGTAGCGATGCAAATGTCACACCGAGCCAACATTTTTATCCCAGGCGGAATGTGCATGCCCCCTTCCCTATGGTAGTGCAGAATGCCTACTTAAGGCCTACCCTCCCTGTTGCAAGCCTCGATGACTCTGACCCTTCCTGGATCGCCACAAGTACTGCCTCAACGCTACCAGAACTTCCTCGCTTTTGCCATGGGGGTCTGGGGTCCTTTAAGGCGTCATCTAAGCTCAACTGCTGTCTCAGAATCCAAACATGAGTATCCCACCAACCCTGCACAACTGTGAATTCGCGAAGACCGGCAACTGCGTCTGCTTCTTGTCGCCGTGCTTGCGAGCCCCTCGCCTCCGCCACATCGTCTGAGCTGCTGTTTACCTGTTGCATTTCAAAAGGAGCATCTCCGAACCGCAGCGGAACCGAAGCACTTTTCACCTCAGCGTCCGTCATAGTTGCTTGAGCTGTGCCTGTTACAACTATTTCCCGCTGGCCACGTCTGTCAACACCTTCTGTAAATCCTGTGGATGACGTGGCACAGATTCAGACAACACTAAGGTGCTAAGAGGCCACCCTAACAAGGCATAGGGTGCCCACGTTATGCAGAGGTGCTTGCAAAACTGTGAGCCATTGTGTTCTACTTGACTGAAGCACGGCTTGTAGTACTTCACCATATTATTATACGTCTTGTTAACAGAGCTTCTGAAATCCACAGACTACTCAAACTGCAAAGAGGCACGCTTCAATTATGTCATGTAGGCTTGTCAGCTAGTGACTACGGGGCAGGGTGCTCAAGAATGAACAGCATTAGGATGCACCTCTAAACATCATCGCTGAAACAACGGTAGCCGGGACCACCGCAGAGATCCCAACAGTTGCTAGCAAGCCCTCAGGAAACGGCTTGAGAACCCGGCTGCAGAGGACGCCGAACCATTGCGAAGCTTCTGCAGCTTGCTGGAGAATAGGGTTTGTATTATCTCGTCCCGTTATTCCAGATCCCCCCCATGGGGAGTAGCAGACACTGCCTTTCCGATTTGATAACACGGATGTAACGAAGGAAGAAAACTTCGTGCGGATAGTACTAGTATAACGGCGAGCCCAGCTGGCCGCATTTCGATGTGACTTACAATTAACCTGCACAGCCGCAAGAAAATCACAATTCTTATTCAGAAAGAGTAGTCAGCCTACCTTTGGAGCATCGACATACTTTCAGTTTCTCAGGAAGGTGCGATAGTGCCTTCCCGCGAAACTGAAAGTATCTAGGTCCAACTGGGCGGTGCACGCCCTATCTACGTATTCTGTATCTAGTGCAAGGAACAGCCCATGCCGGAGAGAAAAACTTGGATTAGGTCCGGATGGGACATGATGTTAATAGACCACAGGCTGCATGCTAGTGGCATGCGAGTTTGCCTCCACGCGAGAAAAACTGCCAAGAAAGGCTATGGGACTCTAGGGTCCCATAGGGTCAGGGCTCACCGCCATGTTTGGATCAGGGAAGTATATGCTCAGGCCTCCATATCTGCCGGGTTCCCTGCTACCAACCTCGGCCACAATCATTTTTCTGAAGAGGACCCGCGCCGCCACAACCTTGTCTGTCAAGGCTCGTTGCGCAGCACCAACGGCATTCGCCGTATGCATTTGCTGAGTCAATTGCTGCAGCAATCGATGTTCCGTGCTTAGTTGGTTGGCCGCTTTCTTGAAGTCGCTCACAACCCATGAGGTCTCTTTATCGAATCTACGCGACTGAAGGCTGATTCTTCCCAGATCTTGCTCATCGCTAGCAAATTGCTGCAAGAGGCTAGCCAGGAAATCGTTCAAGTCATAGCAGCTGCATAAGCCCAGCATTCGGCAACCCCTAATGCTGAAAGTCTGAGAAAGAGCTCGCCTTACACGGCGTGTAATGTTGCTTCCCCCGCAGGAGTATAGACCCTGATCCAGATGGAAGACAATCAAAGGAGCGGGGAGCAGGCTATCCAGCAGAGGTCCTAGTAAGGACAGCGTGCATACAACGTCAGAGGGAGCATCCTCAAGGCAATCAAACTCACAAAACTACTGGCGTCCTTGCGGCACCATACTTATGTCCCGCTCTTGCGGATGCTATAAAGCCTCCGGCGAAGCTCTGACCCTCCCCGTTTTGCATCTGGGGCACGAGAAGGATTTAGATACTTACTGCCTAGAAGATGGTTTTCTTATGCGTTGCAGAGGACGCAATGGAAACCCTTCAGCACGCACCTCTAGCAACTCTTCAAACTTCTTTTTGAACTCATTGAATGCTCGCACTTCGATTAGAGCAAGTGTTAGCGCATTGGACGAAGGCGGGTGGAGGCCATAGCTCGTTACGAACCTTGTGCCGTACTCGAATGCTGTAGCCGTCCGGTAAGGAGGAGGTGGCTTGCGGACTAGAGAGGTAGGGTCCATGGACCTGATGCACGATTTGCGAACACTACAGACAAATGCATGCAATAATGATTTTGGGATAGTGGGCACAGTGCTGTTTAAAACTCCACCAGTCACAGTCATGGGTTATGATTTATTAACTCTGTCCTGTCTCTGGGAGTTTTGGTGTAAGCACGTTATAGGCAACAGACTTGCCTATAGTTCCACCCATGACCGGGCTCATTTTCTTCGCTAGCTAGAAAGAAATGCGTCAGCGGGGCGAGAGCTTCCAATACATCGTACGAACCCATGAGACAGGCATCGAAGCCAAGTAGTGAAAGGCGAAATGAGCGATCCACTTTTCCCAGTTTACTTCTTGAAATGCCACTGCAAAAGATGTCGCAGACATCGGACAACGCCGAAGACAGCTAACTTAGAATCCACAAGAAACGCCGTTGTGTGGAGCAGGAACTTACTTCTTAAGTCCAACTGCGATATCATGAATGCTCATAGGTTGGTTGTTCGGGTTGCTTTCGTCGTCGCCAAACCCCGCCCACGCCGATCCGTGATTCCATAGAACAACGGCATAGTGTCTCGATGGAAATATGTCCAGGAAACGTGTCACTGCAGTCCCCAAAACTCCGGGGTCATTCATGTCCACCTGCAGGCCAAGAAACATTGCGAATGCGAGTTGCGTTTTGCTTCATCTCTACGCCCCTATTTTAGGGCGTGACGCCCTGTCGAAATTCAAAATTGATTGCAATGGGCGGTTGACGTTCAGCTCGCTATCAGCGTCTGCTGTCACAGAACAGGCATGAGCTCAAGCTTCCTCCTACCGAACGCAAGGCCCTCAATTTCTGCATGAGGGGTCCATATATTATGTGCCTCTACTTTATCATCACGCTGCTGGCAGCGGCATAAGGGTGCTAGGCATGCAGAGATATTAATGTTGAATGGATTCTAGCGCATATCATTTGCTTACCCACCTCTCCCAGACTGCGGAGGAGGAGCCATTCGCGCCTGCCGTCTTGCAGGTGGACCCTTAGCAATTCAAATGCCATCTGAGTGCTCAACTCAACTTCGCTTGTGCCTGGTAGCTGTTTGACGCCCTCACCTAGATTTGAATACTCCAATTCAGGGCACGCATGCACTGTCCCCATATCTGTTGAGCTCGTCTGGTTGCTCCGATCTATTAGTACGACAAGATAGAGGTCTTCGAGGGCTTCTTGGGAAGTCAAGCCGCTTAAAGCGGAGCCGCCAACTGGTAAAGGCGGCGTGCCTCTCCCTCGCAAAGCAGCCCGCGCATGGCGTTTCACTATTTCGCCTCTCCACGGGTGCAACATCTCTTCCAAGTCCAGCAAGGCAGACTCTTCCAAGTTATTGTCTGCATGGACAAACATAAGCTGGGACCAGGCGCGTATTGGCATGTCGCCGATTTTCCGGGGCAACGATTCACAGAGAGAACGTCGAGGAAGGAAGGAAGGGCCCGTTTTAGTCGCTCCGGTCTCGAATGAAGCTGCCACTTTTGGATCTCCTGTGGCTCGTCCAACAGGCACAGAAGAGGCAACACTAACTATGGACTGAAGGAGAGCAGAAAAGGTATTTGCATCTTCTTTTGTGGAGATATTTTTTTCCGTTTCACGCAGCGCTGGTGTTTCTTCGACGGCGCCTTGCTGCTCCCAGCTTGTCGCAGATACTTCTTCATCGGAAAGATTTAGATCTAAACAACGGCCCGTGCCATCGCGGTAAAGTGGGTGGAAGGCTTGGCGTGAGCCTTTGCAGGCTAGGCAATTGTCAGCCTTCCCACGGCAGCAATCAGCACGGCATACAGAACATGTTGAGTGACAGTGACTTGTTTTCTTGGAGTTCCAGTTACCAGCAAATGCCCACCCTGATGCCCTCAAATTCGCCACTATACACGAGAAGCCCGTTGAGAGGCATTCCAAATCTGCAGCCCCATGTCTATCGTCCCCAAACTCCAACGGAATGCAATAGCCACTACCATCTTGATGAGCGGCTATGAAGGCATAATATTGCACTTCCTGGAACTGAGAGTCAAGCATGTCACGGCGAAGGCCGTCGGCGGATGATGGGGGAGGCCTACGCTTGGGTGGTAGGTAGGGATAAGGCAATTGATTGTGGCACGTGCGACAGCGGTCACGGCCGGGCTCTAAGCAGCTCTGGCAGCTCTTGTGGCACTGAGTGCTCCATGAATGTTCGGCTGTACCTCCTGATCTGAACCTATTACCTGTGATTTTTCTCTCTGCAGCCAAACGGCGAGCCCATTTTGCGCTTAGCTGGTGAAGGCCCACTGGCTGACCAAATTCGTTGAACGACTTGGGCCGAAATGTTGAGCCTGGAAGCTTGGCGGAAACAAAAGCATGAGATTCCAAATGCGGCTGGTGCTCTAGATGTCCCTTTAATGCCACACCTGTTTGTGGCACAGACGCAGTTCTCATACCTCCTGAACTTCCTTCAATTTTATCTGTAACGGCAAAAGATTTCCCGGCTTCTTGATTTTGCTGATGCACATGCTGGCCACACGGCGCTACCATCAGATTTGCAAGAGGCCAACAGCGGCAGGATGGTATTGTGGCCTTGGGAAAAGTCCTTTCAAAAAGGTCGGCAAGGTCCTGGATGTCACCCCACTCAGCAGAATTCATTAAGCTAGCCTCATCGAGCATATCCGCAGGCTCCACAGTAGCACAATACGATCGAGGGACTAAACAGAGGTCATTCGAATCCAATGTGGGCCCTACGGAGCATGCAGATCCCTGCATGGCAGCGTGATGCAATCCCGTGCACTCACACAAAGGTAAGCTGTAGCGTTCAACTCTTGGAAGGGGGACATGAGCCACAGTTTTGCCTGGACTGGGCAAGTGAGCCCCAACCAGCGTTGTCGCTGCTGAGAATGCATGCACAGCTGAAAGCACTCAAATAAGCACACGGGCAGAGCACTAGATTCAGAAGACACAGGGGCTTAAAAGCTTCATGGGTAGGTAGGGGCTCTGAGTTGTGCCAACTATAACAAGCACTTCTCCTTAGGCGGATTGACACCCCAGGACAGCAGTAACTGAACAGCGCCACAGGCGCTATTGAGCATAGTAAGCACTACTCACCCTCTGTGGTGATGTTGAGCAGAGCTGAACAGAAAAGTCTCGGCAACAAGTACCGGAGCACAAAGGCGAGGGCGGTGAGGCCAGGTCGATAGCGCGCCCCTTCCCGCATCCTCCACCAAATCTTCCTCCACTTGATTGGTGAACCCTTACCAAAGTTGGAGCAGCTGCATGGAAGGCACGCGTATTAGCGTGAGCATGCACACCACCACTGACATTTCACTTGTTCTGTAAGCGCTCCTCAACGGGGTAGTTTCACCCTGAGGCTGCGCAGCGCAGACAAAGTCCACCACTGAACTGCCGAATGTATCTCTGGAGCGAGTCAAGCGCTACTTTCTTAAACCCTTGGCTGAACGGCTGCAACATCCATCCCGGCAAACTGGAGCCAAATAGGAAGCTCTTCTAGCCACTGTATGTGGAGGAACAGCCTGCACCAAGCATAGCAACCCTGCATAAAACAGCAGAATATGTGCTATTCCGCCCAATGAGAGGAGCGTGGGGCGTTTCTGCTCCCGAAGAGCACATCAGCTAGGGAAGGGATTCCAGGTGACCCTCATCTCCACAAGTCTACACGGGTGTTTTCCTTTGCTTTTCCTCCCTTCCTAGAGACAAATTATTATATTAAAAATTCCAGAGCATTAAAAGCTGTATTTTGTTTCCCCTCTTCCCAGTTGAGACGCCGCTTCAGCAGCTCCGTTTTGCCTATCTGCGGTGGAACGGCGGCGCTGGGGACCTTCTTAGTCAATGACTCCTTCCTCAGCGCTCACAATGACACACTATACACAGTATATAGTCTACTATTTGGTAATCAGTTGGCAAGTTGCAAACGAAAAAGTCGGCAAGCAATCCACTAGAGACACGTCATCGCCGCAGCCCCACACTGGGTCAAAACACACATAGTATTGCACCCGATAAAGGTAAGGAGAAGATGAATACCCTATTATTCAAAGTTTTCCTATCTTCTCATGGCCGATGCTGACGAACTTCCCTTCTGGAGCAATTGCTGGCCGGTGTTTCACAGTAGGTTGCATGACCAGGTCGACCTGTCGATCCCCAGTGTAACGTGCTCTGCGTGATACCTGTACTCGTATCTCGGCTTGCCTACAGGCACACTGTACAACACCAACTGAGCAGGATCGCTTTGCAGGACCAAGTAAGTGTTTAAAGGCAATCAACACCACAGCCTATAATGCTAGAGCACGCAACAAAGGGGATGTTTTGGCTGTGGTGGGCGCGGAGCTGCCTTGAAGCACTAGCTGCAGCAAGGCGGGTTGCATCTCATGGCAGGCCTACCCTGCCTGCGCTCCCGCCAGGTGAGGCCTTTGGGCCGCTATGTCTAGGCTGCCTGGAGGCGGAAAGTGGGATCGCCTGCTTTCTGGGACCTCTTTCTACAAGTCTGAGTCAACGGCGGCTCACCACGGTCCACTCTCCTTATAGTTGGTAGCACTGCATGGTTCATCGGGTCAGGTGTGAGCAACGAACCCCATCACGCAGGTGGGTCGCTTAGTGTGTAGCGGTAACTAAAAGAAAATAATTCGAAGGAAATCCTTTAAAAGCTTTTCGGAAGGGGATGATCAAAACTCCACCCTTCTCCTTTAACCTGCTGGATACTGGTCATGATCTGCCAGCAGGTGGGGGGCCAGCTTACGGTTGGGAGTGTCGCCGAGCAGAAACAAGCTCGATTGTCTTATCTGATCCGAGAACAATGAATGAAAAGTGCCCCGCCTTTTGAGGAGCATCCAGATATAATGGGCGCCGAGACGCTGAGGCACTGGAGAAGTTCCTTGTCTCCCACGAGTTAAATCCCTTGCCCTCCATACGCGCCGTAAGATCTACAATTGGTATTGGTATCTCCTCTTTTAGAAGGGGACACGTGACGGTGTATCTACGTCAAAGCGAAGGTCCAGCCTTCGCGGAGAGCATTAGAGCATGCAAGCACTCTACGATGTTCTCTGATGCAGATTTGTTCCCAGGTCAGCAGGGGGGCAGGCTATGGCGGAACTGAGAAACAATAAGCCAGGCAAACTGTCGATACAACACTGCACGTGGAATTGTCCGTCATTAATGAACGGAATTCCAATGGCGAGCAGGAATCTTCTGTATAAATGGTTCGTAGCAGGAGGGTCAACATGGCATTGCAATTGGTAACCAACTACTGGAGGATAGGAGACAAAGGGATGAAACAGCTGAACCTGCGAGGAAGTTAGAGTACCCTCGCATAATAAAACGAAAATCCGCCACTTCCACAGCCCTAGGTGAGGAGGAAGGAAAGAGGAATAAATCGGGGTAGGAAACGACTCAGATTTGGATCCTATGGATATTGGGGGTGTGAAAGCCAGAAAAACACAGAAGGGGATTAGAAGCAGTAGAGCAGCAACCAAATTCCCTGCCCAAGAAACAGGGAAGGCGCATCAAGCGGTGTATCTGCTTCTTTCGCTACAAACAAGGTCGCATAATCCGCGTTCCCGTACGCATAAATAGGGCTGAGAAACTGACAATATTTGATAAAATTAAAAACTTTGGCACCGCTGGAGAAGTTCTAGATGATACTTACGGCACTACAGTTCACACAATTCCGCGGAAAGGGAGGAAAAGTATCCGGCACGTGAGGAGGAGTTCTACGTGGTCTGTTGGGGAGTGAAACACTGCGCACATTACCTATATGACAGGCATTTCATTGTTCAAAACGTCGATCAATCTCTAACTCATCTGAAGAAGAGTTTTGAATGCTGCGATTATGGAAGAGTCATTTGGAGGATCTGGTTGTTTACTCAGTGCGAGTTCACAGTCAAGTATCTCAGGGGTTTCACCAGCGTGGTTGTTGGCGAAGCGCCCCAACGCGCTGGGGTTCAGCCACTCTGTTCTACAACTCTCTATATTCCCGATAATTCCAATTTTATGTCTAATATGCTTTTATCTTACTCCTTAAATACTCATCTGGATCCAGTCCTCCCTAATATCGGCAACGGGCGACGGTTTAAACACTAGAGTATCGACAGAGCTCTCGGTCTGGGCTCCTCCAATTATGCGTTCCAGTTTAGCTTCGCACGCAGGTCTTGCGTAAAATGGGAGATTTTAATTGGGTCATGGAAGTATCAATACAATGATGGAGCGGGTCAGTAGGTCCTTTCGGTGGCCTGGTGCGTGCGTCGTAGGTGAGGAGCATAGCCCCGCCTGCCTGGAATGTCAGCAGCAGAAGCGGCTAAACGATTTCAAACCTGAACTGTTGCAGAACGTGCCGATTCCGAACAGGATCTGGATCGACATTTCCGAGGATTTCATAGAGGCTTTTACCAGCAGCTAGCTTCTGCGCTAGCTTGCACGCTTTTGTGGACAGATTCGGCAAATACGCTCACTTCATTCCGTGTTCGAGTTCACTGAGGGCAGGACTCGCCCAACTATTCATTAGTCACATCTGGAAGCTTCCTGCCCCTCTGAAAAGCATCAACACAGTCAGGCTCCCGAAGTTTGTTATCGCTTTCTTGGGTGAATTCATGGAGCGGCCTGATAGCGGCCACAGCATGACCACAGCGAATCGTTCGGAGGCAGACTATATGCCTGAACGCACCAATCCCACGTTTGTGCCGTATTTGCTACTCTATACCAAACGAAATTCATCGATGCGCCCTGAGTTCCTTGTTTGCGAAGAATGGGTTTGTAAGTACACTAGTGCATTCTTCCGGTCGTTGCTCTCCAGCATCGCTGGCCTACACAGCAATACCGCTCCCTGACCCCGCGTTAGAGCTGGCTGTTGAAAATAACCCCCGTACGCCTGCGGCCGCTGAGTTCCATACACTGCTTGCACTAGCGCGAATGCATGAAGAAGGCCGGAGAACGCAAAGCAAGAAAATACACGACAAAAGACGTTCAGCAGTAAGTTTCAACCCTGGTGACGTGATCCCAGTAGATTCGCATGTCGTTCGACGCGCGCATGGAAGCAAACAGTAGGAGAAGTTTGCCACGCCTTGGATAAAGCGCTTTTCTGTCCGCTAACGGATTGCCGCGTTGGTTTCCATGGTGACAGTACCTCCACAATGAGGGAGTCATCATACTACCAATATTGGTTACCACAAAAGGTTGAAGGAAGCACTGAGAGTTATCCGAACTCTCAGCAAAAAACAGCATCAACGAGCTTTACACCAGCAGGGGAGGAATGGAGGCGGCTGCGATCCTGGACGAATCGAGTCGCACGGGCCAGAGAGAAAAGCGAATTTCATTTTATATGGCCCGAGGAGCGACGAGGGTTGCGGAGTTTTGAGGAATGCTTGCGTATAGCAATTCGCCAAGACAGTCTAGGAGCCTTCATTTATTCAGCGCAGCCATCCCAAACGCATGTATGTACAACGCTGCTTGAGAGTTTATCTTAATTTACTGTTTGGTCGTCACACACATGTTATTAGTGTCCAGTGTCCTTGCATGATCCGCATAGCTATATCCTATTCTGTTCTGGTTTTCACTCCTTTGTGATATATACCTCATACCCTACATACGGCTAGAAGGGCACCGCTTCCGACCACACTTCTATTTCTTTCAATGTTTTGGCATATATTGGTGCAGAGGATATGCTGTTAGGGGGAGAAACGGAGGCTAGATATAACATGCTCTGCGCGACAACTTCACTCGTAGCTGCGGCTGCCCTGAAGCTTAATGGGGAGGATCAAGTAAGCGTTTAGCTTCAGTCTACAGTACTGTCTACGATCTTAGCGAAGGGAGAAAAGGATGGACTGGTTGTGCATACAAGTTGAGCTTCCTTTTAGCGCTAACTGCAGCAAAATGCGTTGCAGCTCATGAAATGCCTGGCAGTCTCACCACCCGCCCATGCCTTTGGACAACTGTATCCAAGATGCCTACAGGGTGGATAAGAGGTGAGCTGCTTTTTTGCGAACACTTTGCGATAGGCCAGGGACTCCATGGCAACTCGCGGCGGTTCTCCCTTAAGATCGAGGATTCTCTCAACAAGCATTATAGACTGTATAGACTGTGTTGCAGAAATCCTCCAACCACTGTCTTGGCCTTCCACAGAAGGTCTGCGACCAAGTACAGATACATATTCCCAGGCCTCAGGCCATGCTGGTAGCGAGTGACCTCTGTCTTCCCTGCGAATTGTCGCGAGGTGCAATAGAGTCGCATCCTTGGAGAAATGGTTGGCAAAACAGCTGCCCTCTCCAGCCGCCTCAAGTTCCGGTACAGCTGTCCAAGGGCATGGGCTCGCACGGGCACTGCTAGGGCTGTCATGGGTTGCAGTGCCCTTTGCAACAGCTACTGCTGGCATCCCTGCATAAATGCATAGCAAGTGACCCATTTCCCCCACGGTTGAGCATTGCAAATTGTACTATTGGGCTTCAGAATATTTGCTTCACCTTTCATCGTGAGCCGGTGTTCAAATAGGGATACGAATGCCAATGCCACCCAGAGCATACTACAACTCTACTTATTTTGACGCCCAAACTTCAAAACGAGAAGCGTGGCATGCTTAGGTCAAAGTTTCTACAACTTCCAGTGTAAGGAATGTGTGCTTAAGACTTAAGGAGCTAAAGCCTTCATTTTAATGCAAGCCTGAGCAAGATTTTGCCCTGGTGGCGTGGCATTGTTGCAGAACATTTTTGTCGGTCTGAAGTACGCCTGACATCACCTGAGGTTAATCAGCTTCACAGAAAGGAATGTCCTTAATAGAGAGGCCACCCTAGCAAATCAGCATAGTCGGTTGTGCTACACTGTCCAGGACATAGTAGCAGGTGTAGGGTAAAGGAAGAGGCCGACCTTGCGTGAAAGAGGCTAAGCCTATTAATATGTAGTGATGAATGGCTTAAGCATCATCTTAATATGGCGCCTCCATCATTATTGCTTGCCTGCCCGCATGCAAGTTAACTGGATTGTGAGCGGAGCCCACATCACCAGAAGCCCCACTGGCTTTGCTTCTTCATTCCAGAATCGTTTTTCGGTATTCTGGCATTTATATACGTGATTGAATTGCATGGATGCGAATCATGTGCCGTCGCCTCCGGCGCTGCCGGGTTCCAAGGCGTTCATTGAGACGTCCCGACACGGTGCTTGATGGCCAGCTGCAGGTCAGCAGCATCGGGCTGCAAGATATTCACGAGAGACAAAAAGGCTGATTTCCTAGCGGAAGCTTACCATCGAGTTAGGGTTCTCAAGGCATTAGCCTCACGGAGAACCTGGGATGGTCGCAGGCAATCCAACGCATTGCGTCTCCCCTACGGGATGCCACTGAATTCGCTGAATGGTGCAGCATCCGTTTGTTGGTGACTTTGTTAAAGGGCATGCAGGCTTAGGCATCTCAGCGTGCAAGAAGCCCACGCGATTCTCACTGCGTAAGTCGCGTTTCGTGTATACAGAGATCAGGTTGTTCCCTAGGGTGAGTCAGCGGGTTCCCAAAGCTAGCTAGTGAAAGAAGCATACATCTGAGTGGGGGAGATGGAACAAGATAAAGGAAGGCGCGATGATGGCAACGCAAAGTCCTCAAGTGTGCGGCTTGAGGACTGTGGGGAGGATGGGGAGCGTAGAGCGCAGGCGTTCCCTCTCTTTGAAAAAGCAGCAACCGCAGCAGTAGAAAGCTCACCTATGGCAGCGAACTCTAGTTGTGGATACCCGAGGGATGAAGCGACTTGTGGAGACGAAGGAACGGCAAGCAGAAGTCATCCGCCTGCTCCGTCTGTTGAAGAAGTTGGCGCCGGTGGTTGCCCCGCGTACGCGTTTCATATCCACGCGGCACGAGCTGTTGATCCTCTAATAGGGGAAATGTTCGTTTGTCCCCAAACCCTAGAGGCTTTGTGCTTGCACCGGATGCTCGGCCTTCCACTTTCTTTTACGTGGGAGCATATTCCCTCCCCTTCTTTGTCTTGGCGCGGAGGACAGCCATCTACGCAGTCATGGTGGCCCCTGGCAAGCACTGGCCCATCGCTTCCCGCTGGTGTAGATCCCAAAACAGGCATGATGTTGAGCGGTTACTTACTGCTGGAGGCCCTTCGGTCATGCGCACATTCAAAAGTGCGTGCGCCGGTGTTGGACGACGCCACCGGCCCTGCAGAAGCCCACGCCAGGGTTCGTGGCGGAACAGTAGCGGCAGAGAGTGCATTGGAGAAGTGTAGACGTTCTAGCAAGGATCTTGCTTGTATTGGCGTCTGCGAAACCCGTTCCCCAGTTGAACAAGCAACTGATCTTGCAGTCGCAGAATTGGTGCAGCAGGCTGTGGATACGGCACTGGTACGCTATATTAATCCCCCCAGGATCAGCCTCATATCCAGTGATAGGGTGCGCTGCTTCTCTGTGGATCTTTGCGGAGCAGCTTCTGTCCCCGGTGTGAGTGCTGTTAGTGAGGGGTGCACTGCCCCACATAATGGCAGCAACCTTGTAATTTATTCTTGCAGTAAGGCGAGTGAATATCCATTGGAAGCCTGTGTTGGTCTCGTGTCCTGCGTGTAGAGCTTCTATATGTGGAAAGACGACGAAACATTTCGTAGTTTCACGAGGCCGATGCTTCAGAACACGTTCGGCTGTGTATACGGGACCTATTATTGTTGGGCCGTGAGACGCAGCATTGGGGGTGCCGAAGCCGCCTGCAACAGCCCCCGTGTATTTCCTGAGGACCTAAATCGTCATTTTCCCGACTTTGAGGACAGCGAGGCAGCGCATGATTCAGTTACAGTGGAAGAGCTGTTGATTGTTGACGGAATCCGCCGGGCTCTTCGTGCTGTTGAGCAACATTTGCAGGGGAAGCCTTTTCTCGGAGGGTGCAGCAGTAATGCGTTGGATGCTACAATTTTTGCGCGCTTGGCCATTCTGTTTTCCCTACCGTTGCCAGGTATGTAGCCTCAGCTCGAGGCTGTAGAAGCACTGGCTGCTCGTTTTTAAACCATCACATGAGCGGCAGTTACTCGTATGCTACTATCCCGCGCGCCGACAGCCGCTTAAAGGATGCGCTTTTTGCTGTGCAGATCGCCGCGAATTGCAAAAGGTGCTCTTGAACGCAGGCACTTTGCTGCAGTATTGCGGCAGAGTCCAAGAAGCTCACCAGATATGGCCGTCGGGTCCGTCATTCCTTTTCGGTGTTTTGTCGCTTGCTGAAGTAGCAAGGGGAGCCTCACTGTGTGTGCATTCGTGGAGGCAGCAGCGAGGCACTTCAGGCCATGGTAATTGCGAAGAGGAAACCGAAGGAAGCAATGAGGGGCAAGCACGCCGGTTCCTTTGGTGGTTGGGCGCAGCCACCTGCTGTGCTGTTATTCTAGTTGCTGCCGGCAAAACACCATTTCGCTTGACCGAAATGCGGCTGCCCAAAGGCCCTTTAATCCCCCGCGTAGCTAATAATGGCTGATTGGCTTTATGAGAAGTATGGTGGTACCCACCTCAACATACTTTACTGCTGAAGGCCTTTTCGTGAGGGAGCCGGCGGCTCAGCAGCCACACAAATACGTGTTCCCAGCCCACGTACGTGGGCTTGTGGGCATCAGTGGTGTTGGCAAGGCCTGGCGGCTTTGTCCCGCCCCTAGTTGGATAAGGTTAGAGGTGGGGGGGCGAGGTCAAACAAGTTCTACAATAGTTCTTTCGTACTGTGATGTGAATAGCTGAGACGTAGTTGTGTTTGCTGTAGAGGTGCTTGGCCTTGTGGTCAGGGCAACCGAAGGTTTCGGTTGCGTGAATGATATGCCAAGCCTCCTTAAAGGTATACACATCCACTAATTTTCTGTGTATTGATACACCCTAAACGCAGTACCAAACAGTGGATGGGCGGGCCACCGTGGGAGGCAGCGAGCCCAGATGCACAGGATTGTACTTTTCACCAGCTTGGGAGCCTTGAAATCTTGGCGAACTATTGCTTAACCAAAAAGGACTTAGGGCCCCATAATATTGTAGACAGTATCATTCACAAGTTTTATGGGCTTAAACGCTTTGTAGGGCGTCAGTGCCAGGGTCACGCAAGGACGAGCTCACCAGTGGCCCGTGTAGTTAGTCATGAGTTCGGCATACACCATCTACACATTTCGAAACCAGTTTAGAAATTCTTGTTTAATTTCTGAAAGGTGTGAATTGCTCATAGAGTAGTTCAAAGGAAAGGCGTGCACAAGATAGCCGGTGACACGATCGAGCTCGGCAGCAGAACGGTGTCCTCGTTGAGCAATCGACACGCCGGCGAGCAGGAAGCTAGCAGCAACTAGTGAGTGATGACTCTTTTCTGCCGAAGATTCAGGCACATTCTATTCTATGTATGAATCATTTGTTGCATCTTGTGAAAGCTTGATACTTCGGCAAACTCCAAACCCCCAAGTCTGAATTCGTCAAATGAGGCTGACTAACACAGCTGCCACAACCCCAGAAGACAATGTTTCGACTGCTGAATCTCCCAGGTCTCGCAACAATTCTCTCTGTGTCTCAGAGAGTCCAGATAGTGAAAATTACAATGTTGGGAGCATTCAATATCTGTTTGCTGTCTACTTTGCTCTCCTTGCTGCCATACAGCTGGAGGATGGTAGCGATGGCAGATAGTCTCTCCGTAACACCAGGATATGGGCTTGAAGGGCCAACAAATCTTCCCACAGCTGTACTTAATTTAGATTCAGCGGTAGAGGGACTCAAGGCAGGTGGGAATTCAAGTTTCTGGGGGCAACGTGCAGACCTCCTAGACGGCATTTGCCCAGCCGAAAGCCTTGCCCCTGACGTGCCGCAGGTGCCATCTAGGGAACAAAACATTGAGGAGCTGGAGTATATGCTGCGTGACACAGGGCTCGAGGAAGCTGCAAATAGTAAGCCCATGAGGGGAGCCCTCGACATGCACATCACACGCTAGATGGTTACGTTGCCAGTTTGTTGCAGGTTTGCCTAAATGAGTAGTTCCGTATCAGATGCAGAATGTTGTCCTAAGATTTCGTCAGAGGGAGACGTATTTTTCATATCTTCCGTCAGTGTCTGAGAATAATCGATGTGGATGCTGCTGTGCAATCCTGCAGAGCTTTGGCTGGCATTTTACGGAGGCGAGGCGCCTACAGCAGCTTCCAGCGTGGAAGAATGGTCTGAGCAGTTCCTAGAACTCTTAAAGGGTTCAGACATCCAAGAACAAGAAGGATATCCCTCGGGGACGCACAAAGCACAGCTATTCTTTCTCCGTAACCTATTGGGGAATGGGTCGGACACGGCTGCGCATGGAAGCTTGCAAGCCTTACTGTTAGATAAACTGCGCAGTGTAGCTGGGGTAGTCCTAGGCGGCGATGCTATTAGTCAACAGGTTGGGCACTTACGGACAGCTGCCCACGAGGTGCACCCCCACAACGTTGTGAAACAGGAAGGACACCAGAAACCTCGCAGCTTGCATATTCCGCGCTCTATAGTGCCCATTGCAGGCACTCGCAATCCTTTCAGTGAGTTTCCTAACCACCTTGTACTGTAAAGACAACATTATAGGCAGCTTAGCCCCAGTGTCGTTTCCAGGATGCTGCGTCAGCCCGCTTTTCATTTTCACATTTATTTGCTGCTCTCTTTCTTCTTTAGTGCTCGGCCTCTTCTGGAACTTATTGATCGCATACACCGGTTTTGATTCCTACTTCGGAATGGAGAGGGTTGCCATGCCATTCTTTTCTTGGCCCTCATTGCTTGCATCCCTTACTGGACAAAGCAGCTCCCACATCGATGCGATGTGCTCCGTGCAAAGGCGCAGGTCGCTCACTGAAAGAATTTCTGAACGGGGGCGCTCAAAAGGACTTCAGCAGACGAGGAGCCACAAGCGCGCTTCGTCGCTGAGGCAGTCTAGTCATCGCACGCTTTGCGAGCTTTTGGACCGTCTGATCTCCTCTCTTGGCGAGTGTAAGTCAAAACGTATATGCTAGTTCAGCTAAACCACGTTTTAAGTAGGCTAGCCCCTGTGTGTTAGACCATAACTTAATACTCACCCTACCAGTGCGGCTTGTTCATGTGATTACTGGCATGCAGTCGTCACAGGCCACGTGACTACGCTGGCAGAGGCGGGAGTGCCTGTTGAGCTTGGAGTTTCGCCTCTCCAAAACATGAAACGTTTGCACGGAGAAACCTGTTTGCCTAACGAAGAGGGCCATATTCACCTGCCCTGCGTCTTTGAAGAATCTCGGCTTGCGAAGGACAGCCAGGAGTTGACGAAGTTTGAAGATGATGCTGATCAGCAGATTCGGCATAACGCCCAGGCAGAATTGTTGAAACAAGCACATACGACAATCTCGGGATTAGGTACGCCGTCCTAGCATTTTACCATTAAAAGCATCCTAATCGCCATGAAAAGAGAACCTACGGTCAGCTTCGCGTGTAATGCAGTCATGTTCATCTGCGTGCTTCTGTCGCAGGAGCGTTGGAATGCAAGATTAGCTCTCGTAAGTCATGGGCTGCGTTCTTGTATACATATACGCCAAGCTTCTTCAAGCCCCTGAACTTGAAGAAGCTTGGCTGAACCAGCATCTTCTTTGCCCTTCTTCTAATGTAGGGTTGTTTGCTTGCTTCCACGTTTGCAGGTCAAGAAAGAAACTTAACGGGAGCGGATTGGGGACTTTTGCCTCGTCCAGTGAATGAACAGCTCGAGCAAGGTAAGCTCCATATGGCGCATTTGCGGTGCAACGCAGGGCATGGCTCTGCCAAATACGTCCAGCCAAGTAATGCTATGGTTGTGCGGCTTTCGTTCAGGCAGAGAGCGAGTCATGGAAAGGTTGAACTTGGCAGTAGCCACCCTGTTCACAACTTCCTCCCTAGACACTGGTAAGCCGTTCCCAAGAAACATAGTGCACGTTTTAGTTTTGTTGCAATATACTAAGATGCAATTCACTTGCTTGTTGGCTTTTTCTTCGCGTCTTTCTTCAGCATCAAGCTATTGGCTTGCCTTCGAAAAAAGAAATTTGAAGCAGGCTACACAGGATTTTAAAAGAAGTATGTGCCTAAGGCCTGGGGTCCCCCTTCAGTGTGCTGAACGAGTTATTGTACGAGAATTTGACTGGAAAGCGCAGCTTTGCACATCATCTGGTGTGAAACAAATACATACTGGTGTTTGTGCTTGCTGTTCAGATATTCTCCGCATCCTACAGTCAGTGGGGATGGATTCCATCGGCAGGAGGCTGTTGCGAAGCACCAGTAGTGAAGTTTCAGATGACGAAATCCAAGCAGTTGCCGACAGGCTGAAAGACCTTAGAGACGCTCCTGACGGAATGAGGGCAGCGTTGGCTCTCTACGCAATTCGTAAGCTCTTGACACCCTGCAATATACGTCCGGCTACCCACGCGCAAGTGGAGCTCCTGACCTTTTTCATCGTGTGCTTGTCCTGAACCTTCCTCGTAGTTCCAAGCCCCTTGTCAGAGGGAGGTACGAGGACTACAATGCTATCCTTAATCCAGACGATGCTAGGAGACACGAGGAGTCCGCTCATGTTGGCTATCAGAGACGCGCCGTTTACATCTACTGCCACACAAGTTGCTGCGCCGCTGCCCGGCCCAACGCATATCTGGTTGTTTGCTTTCTTGAGCGCTCGGGAAGGTATGCTGTATCCAGGTTGCACCAGTACAACCTTCTGGAAATTGAGCCACAAGCTCCCCTCGACAATCAAACATGTTGCAAGCTGCGTGTTTGTTTCGCATCAGGGTATCCACAACAAAAGGAGACCGTCTTTCGAAATCCGACGTGGGTGAAAGTACTTTACTCTCATGGATTTGTTCCTGGTTTTGTAAGAAACCTATTTTTTAAGTCTGCTGCAGGGTTTCTAAAGCGAACAAGGGAAATCAGGATTCAGAATGCCCGGAAAGGTAGGCGCCTTCTTTTTGAGCATCCACACTTTCGGCGTAGACTAGTTTCTGCGGCACGGAATCTCTAGTAAGCCCAATTAGGCGAAGCCGCATTTGAGCGAGCCAGGCTGTCACGTGCGTGTTTGCAGCTCTACGAGAAAAATTGCCTTCCTCATTCTTCGGGAAGCTTTTGGAGCCTTTTAAGTTCACTGTTCACAGCGTAGCGCTCATGCAAATCATCAATTTTCACTCACTGAAGCACGACAAAACTGTGGAGGACTTTAAGCGGATCATTGGCGATGAACGACCACATTTCCTGCAAGAAAAGCCAATTTCAGCCATAATGGATCAACAAATCCAAGATTGGGCGGCTCATGGCATGTCGCCTACATTACTAGAGTCACACGTTGATTTTACTAGTTTCAAGAGAACATGGAGTAAAATCGATCTCAAAGCTCTCCCATTGCCTGACCTTTCAGACTGGTGGGCTCGTCTTAATTCTCTCGTAGTGAAGGGATTAGAATCTTACTTGGTCCTGGAAAAGCACCTGGAATCGCTTGAAGACACCGTGTTCACCCTGGTCAATGACTCTCTTCGTAAACTTAAGGCTGATGACGGCCAAACAATGTTCTTTACAAGGATTGCCCGCCAGAAGCGTCAAGGTCCTCTACAGCGCCTTTGGGAAGGTGCAAAAACATCACTTATGCGTCTTTTGTATCGTTCACCCAGCAGGCAGCATGGTGTCTGGTTTGGTGTTGCGGTTGACTTTGAGCAGCTGCACGATTTGCTAGACCAGCTGAAACTGGTCATAGAAGATGAGCCAAGGTTATCAATCAAAGTGAACATGCAAGAAGCTTTCTTACGTGAGGTGGAGATTCAAATTCGCGCACGAGGCTCAGACGTTTTACGAGTACCGCCCCTTGTGGAGAGGAATATGGGAATGCTGGGTGTACGCCGCGGCTACGGCGGTTTGCCAGAAGGGCTACGCGAACTCGAGTTTCAAAGGTCTATGTGTATTGACCATTGCAGAGGCCTGTGGCAAATGTCTCTCAGCAGCATGCTGCCTTCTATGTTACGCCCGGATACGATGAAACGATACGAGAAGGTATTCGGCACGTCGTGGGCGCTTAACCACCTGTCAGACCCAAATTTTGTTAATTCACGGCGCATGATTTTAAAGAGCGATGCTGCAATCAACTTTTTTGACCATTCAACTCCGAAGGAAATCCGAGATGAGCTTAAGGGACTGGAAAGTGGCCAAGCTTCAATGTTTGCCTACTATATGCTGTTTTCTTCCCGCGTCCACCAGCGCCTAGGGAACCATTATCTGGGGCTTCACTTGCGTCAGCAGGCTCCCTTTATGGGTAACTTGGTGCTCGATTGGATATCTGTTAGAAGGAAGCATGCAATCGCTGCGATTGTCTCTTCATTCGTTTTAACATTCATGGGCATATATGCGGTGATGAGTTTCTTCGACCTTTTGCAAAACCTTGTTGTCTCCGGAGCGACGCCCCCAGTTGACTGCTTGTGGAACCCGCTTTTTCAAGAAATGGCCTGCAACCCTGTCCCTGGAGGGGCTTCGCTGGGCACGGCGTGGGTGACAGCGATTGAACAAGTCTTTCTCATTGGATTGTTTACTGGTACAGCTGGAGGATTTTCTCTCTTCTTAACCATTAACTCTGCGATCGCCATCGTCGTTAACCAATCAAAGACGCTGATGCGTCTTCAGATGTGCTTAGGATCAGCCATATCCAGGCTTCTGCGAAGGGGGAAGAGTTCGTTTTCACGCGTTCGTGAATACTTCAAAAACCGCAGTTCTGTGAAACGTGTTATGCTTCAGCGGGCTGTTGCTGCAATGAAGGCCGGCTCAACCACATCAGCTATGAGCAGTTCAGAGAGCCTAAAAGCTGCGGATGACCTCCTTGATCAGCTCATCCATACAGGTCGTCCTAACCCTCTAAAAGCTCTTGGAGGAAAAGGCCTAATGAAGTAACGCGTGTAGCAAATAAATTTTACCCACTTGTTTAATTGGGGCATTACAGCGTCGGTAGCGCATATGGAAATTTACGAAGCATGAAGCGTATACGCTTTTATGACATGTTTTCACATTTCTATTGCCATTGTCTTCAACTTTTGATCGTTTTTAGGTTGTTCAAACCATGTACTAGCTTCAGACGTACAAAGTGCTCTGAATACTTCAATTTTCGATACGCTGCTATTCTTTAATACCTGTCTGCGCACTAAATTTCATCAAGGAATCAAACAGGTGCTTCAAGAGATGCATATTTCAGCTCCTGCGGTACTGAGAGGTTAACCCCAAGCCTCCGTAAGCTGGTTTGGGCTGGAACGTTTTTATGCACGCCTTTTAATACGCATAAAGGCTTAAATGCAAGTAGCCATTAATAAATAGCAACGACTGGGGATGGAAGCAATGCTCTCCAAGGATTGTGATTTTCTTTGTGGTGGTCATTCCCACTAAGGTACCAATGGAGAAAGGCATTATCCCTGATTGGGCATTGTTTCATCTCCTAATTGAACTGCCAGAGGGAACACTGTAACGTGAGTTTTGCAAGGACTAGTAGGAAGCCCATAAAAAGATGGGTCTACAGTTGGTTCCTGCATCATCGGCCAGTCGGAGCCTCCGCAGTGAGCAATATTTCTTACATTCGATAGAAGTGCACCATAAAGGCTTCGACGTGATTTTGTTGGATGAATGGTGCCACAACCTGACAGCATTTTTTTATCTTTCCCAGAGTAGAACAGCCTTTCAAAACCCTGCCAGAAGACTGGTGTGTAGAACCCTGTCTGCAGCTGTTCTGGCTTTTGCCTCTTCAAGGCGTACTCCGTTCCACTGGTCAGAGGTCGATAACAGAAATACTTTGAAAGTAGCTTTATCCGCTATCAGAAATGGTCAGGCCTGTGCGTGGATCGGGCTTCCTAGGAGTGCCGCAAACGCTTAAAAGCTCAAAATATTAGAACAAACCCCCGTTAACGATCACCCGTTTAATACACATTCGATATTGCTACCTTCGTACGTTTTGCCTTTTAGACAGAAACAGAGCGCAACCTCTCATCGGCGGCATGCTTTTACAGGTGTAAACCCTCCTTTTTGGCGATATCAGCGACGGTTGCAAGGAAGCTCGCGTCGTCAGCGATGCCCTGGCTTAAGTCCTGTAGACAGGAAAGAGCTATGGCATACAGTAAAGGGCTATGGCCTATGGGGACGGCTGATTCGCGCCAAGCTTTTGGTACTTACATGAGCAGAACTCAAGCTAGATGACTACGAATCTGCTGCTACGTCAAGGTTTTCATTTCGCAGCGGGTCACTTACCACAAGGGCCTCAAGCATCAGTGGAAGAGCCACTTGGCCACAGCTATCCTTCTCGTTAAGGAAAGGGTGCAGGAATTCCGGAATGCTGGCGAGCTGCACTAGGGGTCGAGGGTGGGTAATGCGTACTGTTGCAGAGCTGGCCCCCGCTGCTACAACATCCTTCGAAGACGTGGCAGCTTGGTGGTAGGCTAAGAGGATGTTTCTTCGGCAAGGCTCAATAGGCGCCTTCGACAAGTAAGCACTGAGGCAGAGCTTTGGATGCCAGTCGACATCTAAGTGTCGCGTATATCTAGGATTTACTAAGTAAAAACCAAGGAAACGATGGAGAAGTGCGTGTATTGACTCATGTGAGTGTACTGAGGATAATGTGCAGGCCTGTATGCATATAATTTAGGGCTAACGAGACCATAATGCGGGTGGAGACGAATGGATTAAGAACCGTTCTCAGATCAACACATATTGTGGATCATTCAGGCCATGCTAGGGAGCCCCCCATGCAAATCTATGAACTTCAGCAACTGCAGGAATACAACGCAGGCTACTTTGTCAGTGCTAAGATCACCCATAAAAACTCCACAAGGTCAGCAGTCCGTATAGATGTTTTGTCGACCAGTGTCAATATTTTCAAGGCGCTTCTCAAGTGCTCTATAGGCTGCACGCACCAAACACAGCAATAAGCAGGCCCAGTTTCACCACTGGAGAGTTAAATATGGTGCAGGATTGCGATATGGATAAGCTCTCACGCTGGTTCGCATCTCACAATGTGTGCTGACTGGACACCAAACGCGTCCCAGAGGAGCTGCTCCACAGATTCTGCTGGGACGAGACCCCGAACGTCGCTTAGCTCCCTAGGTGCCACTCCACAACAAACAACGACTAGTCAAAATAATACTAGCTCTGGGGCTTAATGAGCCACAGCTATTCTGTAGGCTCGTGAGGCCTTGCTTACTTGAGAACAGACTTCAGGATGAGGAACCCCAAGCAACCTTTCGCCGCTTTAATGGCCTCTCGAAGCCTCTGTTTGAAGGTCTGCAGCGCTGTTTGCTGAACCTGAAGCCCCCGTAAACAGAAAGTACGTACGAGGGTGACAGTCCACCGCAGCCAACCAGCACGCTTAGCTGCACTCTTTGCGTGTTTCGTGCCAGTTGGCGATGGGCGGATAAGGACATTACTAAGCACCAGTGTAGCTCAATTTGATGATGATATTCTTGCGGTAAACGTACCTCAGTTGATGCAGTGCTCTTCTCGTTCTTGGTTCTCAGAGATTTTTCAAGAATTCCTAAGGCTTCTGTGTCTTTACACAACCCCTGCAAAAGCGTTGCCCAAAAGCAAAGAAGGCCAAAGAAATGAACCTTATTTACTCGCAAGTGAGTCTGAGTCGTCAGCACGCTTCAAGGACTTCTTGGTGCCAGGCCCATGGGGTCAATGGGTTTCATACTTGTAGCGAACTCTGCACTGGGATCGAAAAGGAATTATTCTTCGCAAACAGCTTTTGCCCCATGCATGAGGTCTTCTGTACACTAGAACTGCAGGCCGCACGCAAAAGTTTTGGTTGACAATCCCGCTTAGAGGACAACAGAAGCAAGGCTTGGAGCATGTGCTTTTAGAGAAGTCTCAGGGTCACGGCTAGCCCAAAGCTGGTCTTGGTATGAGGGTGCGCCTGACCTTTGAGCGCTGGCTAGCTCGCTCCAACGGCTGACAAGTTCGGCACCCTCCGACGTTCCAGACCTCACTTGCTGTCGAATAATTCGGAGTCATACAGCCAGGACTACAGCTTTGGCTTAGTATATAAGCGGGTGGTAATCTCTAAACGGGTATAGCATGGGCCCTGCAGCTATTGTTGAAGTCACCTGCCAGTTGGAGTGATATATGGCTAGTGTGGAGTGCTCGCAGGAAAGCATCAGCAAGCTCATAGGAATAAACGAGCGTGTACGTTCTACCTGCTGGAAGTACTTTTCGGCATTGTCTTCCGGAGTGAGAAGATTCTCCTCTTCTTGAGCTCGTGGTACCTGCAGAAATGTGCTGTAACTCTGGAAAGCATTGAAAGTTATGATGCAATCAGCAGCCTTTTTGGCACTCCGTAACTACACGCTCGCGCATTGTGGGCAGCTCTTGGGTCGTTGACCATGCAACTGCTCACCGAAAACTTGTAAGTCGCAGAGGACTCTGTTTCATGGGTGAATTTCTCTAGTTCGGCATGGTTTGAAGTGGTCTGCGACACCTCCATACATATCACATGCGTATTGGCATAGATATGCAGCATGCGCCAAGCCTGGGGACCCTGGTACGGTCCGTTTCGGAAAGTACAGAAGTGCTCGCAGAGCTAAGCTGCTGTATGATAGGAGTATGTAGGCTCGCCTACCGGCTGCCACAGTCACTAAATGCGCAGTGGAGTATGCAGCTTTAGGTAGCCCGGCTTTGCTACCCACCTCATTTGCACTGCGTTCTTTGAGCGCTGCTTCTAGTGCCGCTGCGTCAATAGCCGTTGAACGAAACATACAAGTTTCGCGCATGTACGCGTTTAGCTCTTTCATTTTGCGTGAGGCAAGCTCATGTTGTGTGGGCCGCTGCACTTCATGTTCCTGACGTGAGGGAGGATGAGTGCGGCGCCCAGCACTGGTGACGTAAGTCTCAGACACTGGATATGGCCGGTCCCCCATCACGCGCATAAATGTGTCCAAATGAGGGGAGCTGCATAGCACAATGATTGCAGGACGTGTATATGCTGGCAACATAGTAGCTCAGACTGATAATGAGGTAGGGAATGCGGCAGTGCACAACTACTAAGGAAACTTTCCCTACCGCCCAGCCCTGCTCCCAAGAATACTGCAGCTCCATCTACTGTTACCGCTTCTGCTACTTTCAAAGCATTCAAATAGACTTGGTGATCGAATTTCTGGACTGGTGTCATCTTCGTTCGGTTGCTTGGGTACCTATCGAGATGCGTGTGCCCAGAAGCGTCCCGAAGGACCTCCTCCTCCATCCAGTTCCCTATCAGGGTACCATGGCCAGTGACCACGGACTTGTTATACGTCTGGCAGTATCCCATTTGCTAAGGCAAAAGCTAGTCTCACAACCTTAGCCAATGAAGCCCCAAGTGAGCAAATCGACTGATTTGCCAAGGACGTCTTAGCCACGCGCCGTTACTGATGCACTGCGTGTAATGCTCTGTCGACCAGTTATGTTCCAACCGCATGAAAATAAATGCCTTGCCGTAGCACTTGCTCCTGCGCAGTCTGCCCGTTGGCCGGGTCTTCGTGAGCTTGCACTTGGCGCACGGAGCGCAAACGCACCAGCAGGCTGAAAGGCTTCCGCGCTTATGTCTTTCCACCTACTTTGTTAAGATAATCCAAAAATGCATATAAAGGGTTTTTAATACGAGGAATATCGTCCCCAAGAGGCACATGCCCGCTAGCTGACCTCGCAGCTAGCAATGTGGCGCCTGTGTGTTTGGGTCACTTAGGGATCAATGGTACGTAATTGAGGCCCGCCTGGATTTCGGGAACCCACAGTTCTTTCAAAAGCATTCTAGCTAGATCTTGATGGACAATTTTTCTGTATTTCACCTTTGCAGAATGGCCCTTTCGGTTTGATGTACACCTCGCAACTCCACGCCGGCCCCACAATTCAGAAAGGTCATTTTTAGCAGCGGTGGCCCGTCACTACGAGGCATGCGCTTTACACCAAACCTAGAACTTCTCCAACGAGAGGTAGTGAGTTTTGGATGAGAGTGGCGCTCATACTAGATCCAAAACTTGTTGGCCGAGTGGCAAGAAAGTGGGCAACGTGCCGACTGCGCCAACCTGCGCAGCAAAGCGCCTCCGACCCCTGGAAATACTCCAGATCCCCGTTTGCACCTTGTAATCATCAATAGATTATTTGAGTCCTTTCCTTAACGGCATTTTTGCGCAACGAACTTTGCACCGCTCAATGCGGCGCTGCCCTCACGTGACAGCCATAGAAACGCCTATCTTGAATACTGGGAGCAGCACAGCAGCTGGATTAGCAGTTTTAACATATTTGCATACTTCAAATAAATTATTGGGGCATTTGAGGGCAAGCTTGCATGGAACGCATACAGATTTTGGTAGCAGTGCGGCAATAGAAGCCTTTGACCCGTTGCATAATGTGGTGCCGATAGTTGTGGTCTGCTAACTTCGTCCTTAGTGCTCTGGCATTCGAGACCCCCCTGTGCTCACCCAGTTCTGTATACCCTTGTCATCTGACGCAAAGCGCAATGCCCACCGAATATGGCAAGATCTTGCTGCAACAGATAGAGCAGCAGAAACGACAAAGATTGCAGCAACGAGCAGAAGAACGTGGGCTGCCCATCCCTTCTGATGAGCAGCTACGGAATTTATCAAGCACCACGGCTTTACGCGCCTCCGGTTGGACAGCACCAGCAAGCACACCCGGTAGCGGTGGCGACGCACCACTGGAAGCCGAAGTAACTTCTAGCAGCAGCAGCACTTTATAGCACTTGCAGCTAAGGTTACAATACAAAGAGCGCCCTTAACACCCAGATGCTGCATCAATCAACCCTTCATTATGGCTCTCTGAGAAGAGTGTAGGCTCACAGAGCTCGCAGCCCCCTTATGGTCCTTCACCCTCTCGGCGGCATGAGAGAAATGCTCACTCTTCTACCGTGTGCACCATACAATTCAACTGCTCAGGTAAAAGAGCAAGAGGGGAACTGCGCTTATGCCTCTACAGAGGGCAAGAACAGTGGGCTGCAACGAAAAGCGCCGCAGGAAAGCGTTGACGTGGCTAGTGCTTTGCAGTCTCTTGCTGCATTGGCTCCGCTGATTGCTCGTCAGCAGCCTTACTTTACTCCTCATGCTGAGGGTATATCGACAGGCAGTATCCCCCCCGTGGTCCCTGCCCCACTAATCAGCCAGCAGCCACTTCTACTACAACCGACTGCCCTGTTGCATCCGCCCCTCTACCCGCTAGGTCCGCAGCCACTGTCTTATCCATTCCACCAGCAAGTCAAGGATCAGAACTTCCTACCAAGACGAAACTCTGGTTCGTTGCAAAGAGTTACTGTTAGTTTATGTTGTGCTGGCTCCCTCTAAACACACATATCCCAATGTGCCCCTATTATGACGTTGCTCAGTTAGCGGGAACAAAACTAACAACCTCTATTAGCACACCTTCCACATACACCATAGTAGTACCCGCAATACTAGTCTAGTAAATGATGTCGGGTGTCCTATTCTTGGTCAACGGTGTTGCCCAGAGGAATCAATGCCACGAGAACCTCAGTCCTTCAATTCTGCACCAAACAAGGTTAGTGCGCCAAACGGCGCAAAGACTTCAGAAATAATCGGCAACTTCAAAATAACCGCATCCGCGAAACATTTTGTCTGAATCTTCTGCATTAGTTCGCACGAAGGGCTATCATCTGCATGCTGCCACCCTTGGAGCTAGGTTTGTGCTAGGCCTTATCAAGACCGCTGGGTCAAACAGTGTACGATTTCTAAAGTATCGTATGTGCTGAATACATTATGCGTAGGAGTATTCGGAAAGCAAGGAAATCTTAAACCAGGGAACTCCATCGCTAGGTGGTGCCTCACTTAACTTTAGTGAAGTAGAACCTAGTCAGCAGCGCCTGAAAGACGCTAAAAAGAAATACCAGGCAGAACTGCTACAGCAGATGCGCGAAAGAGCCGCAGAGCGTGAGGCTGAAAAAGCAAGGAGAAAAAGAGAAGACGAGGAGGAGAGGATTCGTCTAATCAGGGAAATAGAACAGGAGAGGGTGCGCGGTACAAACGAATACAAATGACGCATTCGGGAGAGCTGTGCTTGGCTCCCGAACTTGTGAGAAATAGCCTCCTAGGTTGTCTGTTGGCGTATGCGTTTCGATGCAGCTTGCAAAGGAAGAAGAAGACGCATTGCAGTTAGTCAGATCAAAGCAGCTCGCTGAAGCCAATGCTGCCACAGTAGGGCCGCCGAAACAGGGGCAACCACGCCAAGGTCCTGGTGCATCTCTCGACAATGATGTGGGCAGCCGGCCAACGTTAACGGGATTCAAGCGGAATGCGCGCGATCAAGAAGAGCCTGGCCAGCCATTCAGTGAAAACACTATTTATGTTCCCCAAGAAATCGAATTTAGGCGAGATTCAGAAAACGGAGGAAGAGAGCACGAAATTCCCTGCGAAAGATTTCCTCAACAAATGCCTGCGACTGGCGTTGAAGTTGAACGTTGCCTGCTAATGCGTTTTGAGGCTCTACAAGCTGAAGTGAAATCGCAAACGGAAGAAATGCGCCACCTAAAGGATCAGCAGCGTCGTGTGCTTCAGCACATCCATCAGGGTACAGTATTTCGCAATGCATGCTGCGAGCGGCAGTGCTACTCCGCAAATGCAAGCGATTCCTGTGTATGGCACCCCGCGACACACCCACGCCACACGGCTATGAACACGAAGACAACCCCTGAACAGCATGTACTTCAAGCGCAATACGCTTTTGTCACTACGGTCCTAAAAAATGCGGGGATTTCTGATCCGGAAGATATGATGCGACGGCTTGCTGAAAGTGGAGCTATATCAATGAACTGCGATACTGCCTGCCCTGGAGTGGTGCCCCTGAACAAAGCCTCTTGCCCGTACAGCAGCGCACCACCCGACAGGCAGGGTCAACTAGTAGAAAAGCTTTCTTTATGTGAAGGGCAGGGGTGTGGGGTACCTCACGTCAGTTCAACCAAGCTGTCCACCGCGCGTGGGCTGAGCAACTCAAGCTGTTACTCAAACCACGAAGCCAAACCAGACGTTTTGCCGCAACAAGCAAAGGATGAATGCCAAAGCAGCAAAAACGAAGGCACTCAAGCTGAAGATCCGGAGGACCGCCCGCTACCGGCTCTGCTGAAACGCCAACAAGAGCCAATTCAGAGGAACCGGGAACCGGACCCGCATCTTCGTGATAGTGCGGCTCATCAACAGCAAGAGCCACTACAGGAGCAAACCATAAAAACTGTTAACCCCTCAGAGGTGTCTGGAGAAAAGGAAAGTGATACGGCTGCAGGAAATGGCATTCAAACCAAATGGGAAGACAAGCACGAACCACCCGGTAAACCTGTAGGGAGGACAAAACTGAGCACCTCTGCTGATACGCCTGCTGACCGGAAATGGCGGTTTAACGAATTATGGGCATGCTTATCTCATGGTTTCCCCCCGCCCCCAGCTCTTGGCCCTATCACGCGTGCACCGGATAGGGATCGCGATGATCCAATATCAGTATCCAGTAGCTGGTGCACTACCGAATGCGAGCCTGAGCTTCCTTGCCAGACTATCTTTGTACCGCACACATCGGATTTCACGACTCCAAGTGCCAGCAAACGACTACAGCAAGGCGTGGCAAGGCAGGGAGAAAATTTTCCAAAGGACGGGTGGCTCCCAAGTAGCCAAATGGAAACGCTAGAAGAGTCTACTGCCCAGACATATATGCCTGAAGTGCACGGCCACCTCAGCAGGCAAGCACAGGAGCTTTACGAGACATTTGTTTCAAGAGTGGAAGGTGGGATAGCACATGAGGGAGTCAGTGTGGCAAAGGATACGCCTAAACTGATGGCGGGAAGGAGAGAAGAGGCCAGCAGATTCAAAGAATCCAATACGCACCAAGAGAGACAGCCTCTTGTACCCCGAGCTGAAGCGGGTTTCACTGGAAGCAAAAACATGATATGCGATGATCAGCTGTGGCCGGGCCACGATCAACAAATATGCAGGGCGCTAAGTGTCGATGCTGCCCCTTTGAAGCTTCAGCAGCTTCGAAAGTGGGACTTCCAGATTCGCCAAAAGTACACCGCGGATGTCCCTCTTAAGGAGCGCTGTCTCCACCACCTTCAAACCGTAGCGAACCAGGCAGAGCCCCAAGGCAGCCCTACACAGAACACTTGCTTGCCACGTGTCCAGGAGCGATTCAAATCTAGACTATCGTGGGAAGCTGACACGGCACTCCCTACGGATGAAGGCTCCCCGGCCCAGTCACACGTAACGAAGGCACAAGTTAGCACATTCGGGCCTCGTCCATTCGTCCCACTGCTCCAGGCACCACTGTCACCCACAGCTCGACAAGAACAAAATCGCGCTGCGCAGGCCAACGTAGAGAGCACCAGCCCCACGCCCGCAAAACCACCTAGTAAGCACGTCTTGCCCTTGGATAAATCTACTCGCTCATCATCGGTCAACGCTTTCAACAAAAAGTCGCGCTTTACCAGAGCGTTTTGGGGGGCCATGCTTCCGCGGAGCAACTCAAGAACGCGTCAGTAAATATGCTTCCCCCTTGTACTCGAAAACAATCATGATAGCGAATCAGTTAATGAAACCTTCTCTTCCATACTCCGTTCAAGCTCGTTAGTTAGGCACCAATGAAACTTTCTCTTGCATTTGCTGTTTAAGCTTGTTGGTTAGGCGCCTCTCAACACCCCCTAAAACTTGCCTGATCACGACCTTTCCCCGCGCAATCTTACAAAATGTATTAACTACCATCCTACAGTGGATTTCTGACGACGATCCTTGAACGGAGAATATTCCAGAGTATCTATTCTAAGATGTCAGCGTAGTACCGCAGTTGCACGCCCTGCTACGCTGCAGGCGACAGCAAAAGAAAGCCTCGTAGGCTGTGATCGTGGGCAGTTTTGCTGCAGACCCCAGCAACGACGGCAGTTAGCAGCCAGAAACTAACGTACATTGTACTCATATTCTAGTCTTTGTATCTAAAGGGTCGTAATTATTGCTAGTGCTCACTCGACCTGGGCGCGCAGGCTGTGTGCAATGCCTGACTAGCATGACTTGTATTGGCTATCTGGAGCAGTAAGTGCGGAAGAGGAAGCAGTCTCGAAATAACATCTTACACAAACGCCTTAGTGGTTTTGCGAGTTATAGGAAATAATTAATCGATTGGCTGCTGGTTTGGCAGCCCACCCCAGGTCTGTGGATACCACTTTGGAAATACTCGGCGATATAGGGGCAGCAGAACCTACGGGCAGCACGATAAATCAATGCCCTTCTAGACATTCATTCGCCTCATTACGGGAAAGGCAGCCGTAGGGATGCAACTAGCCCACATCAAACTAAAAACAACCAAGCAACCTGCATTATTCAGGGCCTAGCAACAGAGGATTTCTCTCCTAGCTGTGTTATCCAACGCAAAGTACCATATCTGCCATGGCTTGTGAGAAACGTTCACACTTCAGCTTATGCCGGGAGAACACTGCCAGCAGGACAATCTACAAACGCGTGTAACCACTGCACAGGTAATTTGCTGCATGAATGACTTGGTGACTGCGCTTGTGTTGGTAACCACCGAGCACCTTACCTCATCATTTTGCTTTAGGTAGTCACTAAATTTGCACTTCATGTATCCATGAGTACCCAATGGCTCGACAATATTTCCGCGCAGCCCTCTCTTTGTGTGCAGCTCAACTGGAGCAAACCACCTGCACGCAAGTGACCATACGCACGCTCTCCCGATAGGCTGGCACGGCCCTATGCAGCTATATGCATCGTTTCAGCGCTTTCAGTGGGCCTTGAGGGTTAGATGACACAAAATTCACACCTGCTGCAAGGAGTATGGAAACTGCTGCCTTAGGGCTTCCAGTAAAAGTTACACCACTCACCGCACGTCGTCGGGATTGAAAAACATGAACCGCACAACTGCCTTGCGCCTGTGAACCTTGAATGGATGACCACTGAGGAGTACACGTTTAATAATCAAACGGCTACTCGCTCTATTCACTGGAAGAACGGAGCCCCATGCTGTAATGCGCACTTTGTCGGATGCTGCTCAGTTCACAATTCACAGCAGATTGAAAAACACCGGCAA
Source organism: Eimeria praecox (assembly GCA_963920595.1). NCBI lineage: Eukaryota > Apicomplexa > Conoidasida > Eucoccidiorida > Eimeriidae > Eimeria > Eimeria praecox. The sequence goes on from OY986948.1 coordinate 4,716,351, forward strand.
TTGTGGAAATGATTGCAGCATGCCCTCCCATGCACCATGAAAACAAGAGCGTCTTCCGTCTATGTCCGTACCTGATTGGTCAGACCGAAGCATGATGCAGGGCGACGGTGGCAGTACCAGTGGTGAGTATACAGTCGCTGTAACGGTTGTGCCTGGTTCTGCCCAGCGCTTAAGTTTCCACTTCGCTGCGCTACGCACGCCGTGCCTCGGCTCTTCTGAATAAATTGGGGAGGCCGGGAATCTACAAAATTCAGGGAGAGCCAAACATAAGTGGCAAAGGCATATGAGCCAAAAGAAGCATGCGTAAATGGCCAGTGATGCATCTGCACGTGCAAATGCAGGGAAATTCACCTTCGGAATCCGCATGCCATCAACAGGGGATCCTTGCCCTTTATTGGCGCATCATCACAAAAAGTTACTTGGGTGTGAACTACCGCCACCTGGCTCTCGTGCTGCAGCAGCTGAGACACTAAAAGAAAATCGGGAACTATCACATCTTTATCTGTGCTGGCTATAGCACCAGGCGCAAGACTCTGAACATGAACAGCAAAGCGATTAGCCACCCGCCGAGCCATCGCGTCGACCAAAGCCTCCTCAAGTTCCTTGCCACTCAGAGGGGGATGCTGCTGCACCAGCTGCTGTAACATGTATGAATGACGCAGCGGCATCAACAGGCGGCAAAACCTTCCTGAGAATCCTCCTGTGGGCTGACACATTTCTGCATGAGCGCGGTGAGCATATGCCGCCAAACCCTGACGACCACACAACGCAGGGGTGAGATAGTGGAGAGAATGCAACAGCGGAATCCTTTAGCCCCTCCCCCCCCCCCTCAAAAAAAATAAAAAAAAAATGGATAAATAAAGAAATCGTCAGCATGTTAGGCGCTCATCACATGACAAAGGGCAAGCAAGTGCACAAAATCATCTACCTTCACGCTGGATACATCGATAATGCGCCCGTAGCCCAGAGGCAAGTCTTCATTCTGAGGCCAAGGAGACGATCGGAAGCTCTTTAAGCCGCGGTACTTCTGGAAGCGCTCCTTCGCAGGAATATCCAACGGAGTGTCGACCTGAGCTCGGCGCGTCACAGCCAACAAGGGCAGTGCTGTCGCCTCTCCATCAAGCTTGTTGCAAGGGTAACATGGTGCAACGAACATTTTTGAACTTACTTGGTCTGGAAACTCTCTCTCCATCTCTGCCGCCTCCCGACGTTGGGCGGCATACGCCTCACTGAGCACCAAACAACCGACATAATCCCTCACCGCACAATACCGAGCATTGCTTGCTTACGGGTGCTTACACCCTTGATGAAGGGGTCTCCTCCCCAATACTGATGTCCAAATTTAAACTACAAACAACTATCCGGACGCACTTATCTGTTTTCATTTGCTGTTGTTCTGCACCGTTTAAAGGCTTCCAATCATCCTCTGCTTCATCAGGTGCGCTCGACGCAGGTTCAACGTCCGCTGCGAAAGACACCATACCTAAAGAGCATCCTTAGTCCGCTTTACATCTGGGTGAGATCCTACCAGCGGCTGCACCGAACAGCGGCTGCACCGAATTTTGCGGTAGTGCAAGAAGAAGAAGCGCAGAGGAACTCGAAGGCTTACCACAAGCACCCCCTTCAGGTTGCATATCGACGTCGCTGTTTGTATTTACCTCCTCGCGGTCGTCATCAGTGCCGTCTGTGTCTGACTCTAGCCAAGCTCGCTCGTAATCCCCTACATCCTTAGGGACGCGGACACGCCTCTTGTGAGCAGCTGGCAAAGTTTCTTCATGGCCGGCCATCTCGTCTTCTGTGGGCCAGGTTTGCTCCAAGGCAGCCACGTCTAGTGGCTGCAAGGGTTGGGATGCTTCGATTACTTCTGTGGAGAGGCGGCACATGCACACCGAGTTCCGCATTCTTAGCCACTGGAAAAGGCAACCTCAACAGCAAACGGCTCCATGAATGCATCAGGCCGGACCTTAGACGGCTGTGCACGGTTTGTTGAGCAACGGAGACTAACCTTGCAGGCTTTCCTCAAGGGATTCCATTTCAGTTGTCGTATGACCTGATGCAGCGGACTCCCGCCGTTTCGGCGCTGGCCCCACAGGCTCAATCCTGGAAAGCACGAAGTCGCCAACGCCTGTAATGTGCACAGGCAGCCTACAAGTCCGCAACGCATAAACGAAGCCGGCTGCTTGCTCGCGCATTCCACTACAGGGCCGAATATTCCTGCATGAGCTCGTTATGGCACAGGCGGGCAACGGGACAGACACTCGAATTGTGACACAAATATGTGCATGCACAACGATAGCTCTTGGTTGCTCACTTGCAAGTGAGGCCGGCTCCTCGGACAAGTCCCCAAGCTTCAAGGCAGGGCTCAGGTTGCACCGTAGGGTTTTCCGACAAGGAGTGCCACCCTATACGCCAGCTCAAAGCGAGTAAGTGCCCGCGCCTTCTGCAAGCAGCTGCTTCCGCTCCTTTTGCTAAATTTTTCGCACTTAGGTCGGTCTGGGTCAATGCAGCAGCTGCCCCCAATGCCCGCAAAACATTGCGCCAGTCCGATGAATTTGCGATGCTAAAGAACTTTCTACAGAACACAGCGCAGCACGCCAAAAGCACACTTAACGCTGACTGAGTTATATCGTGCTCGGCGGGTGGTGAGGGGAGCAGTGAGAGCGGTGGTCCAAGGAAAATTCCCACTATGACGGTGTTCCCCGTCAGCTTTTGAAATAAACTCTGTGATGCATGACAGCTGCCCAACGACCTATTTGCCTAAGACAGGGTTCGGGGATGACTTTTAATGTATTTACCTTTCGGCGCCAAACTCGGATTCAAAGAAGCGGCGCATGAACCTCAGACTTTCGTTCGCTGCACATTTTCCCTGGACGGCGCCCGGAGGGTCTATCAAGGAAGGATCTACACAGCCGATGCCGATCACCGAAGGCGGGAGGCCCTGAAGCTTGAGGGCCTGGAGTACTTTGTATCCCCGGCTACTAAAGGCACTGTTTTCATAATTGCAGTTGCCGCCAAAGAGGCATACCAACACGTCACAGCAACTGCAAAGATCCATATACCTCAGCAGCTCACTTGGGCGTTCTGGTTGTCCCCCCTCCTGTTGCATTGCTTCGCCTGTCTCCGCTTCGTGTATGCGCGGCGCAGGGACGAGCAACACCTGTTGGTGGTGTCTTTTCGGTATTTCTGGGTTCCGTGCATATGCAGGCAATGTAAATAAGTAGCGGCAGTGATTCGGAAGGCTTTGGAAGGGCTGCTCCTTCACACCATTACTACCCATTACGGTCCCATCTTCCTCCATATCCCCATCCGACACCCCGCTAACCACCGCCCCATCCTTGCATACCAGTTGTCCCGTTAGCTCATTGAAGACGCGGTCGATACATATGGAATCCGAAAAAGGGAGGAGGAGGACTACCTTGGGGGGTGGGCCCGCGTTACTTGATATTTGCTGCTGGTGATGGTCACGGCGCAGCTGAAGGCGGCGCTGCTTAGAACGTTGCACACGCTCAGATTTCGTGATAGGCCTGTTGATGGAAAGAGCTGACGCATTTGTTGCCGCAATTCTTCGCTTTTCTTTGAGGGTTTTAGGCTTGGAAGATGACCCCTTAAATGCCTTGTTCTGCTGTTTCAGAATCGAACGATGGCGTTGACCCATGGTGCCGTGTGAGGCGGAAGATGGATTTGCTGAATGTCTGCACTATGAATGACACTGAGGATATGTGCAGAGCAGACAGGCGTATTGACGGTCTTCAGTTCCTGTGGAGGCCCAATATTGTAGGAAGGTGGGTGCCCAAGCCCTCGCAGCATCACCCCCAATATCCACAGTTCACAAGTGCAAGCCTAAAGGGATCTCTATCCACTGGAAACTTAAGATTCAAAGATATGTGCTAAAATGATTCTGGTATTCTTCAGATACGCAGAGCATGCCCCTCTCGAAGCCCTTAGCGCATTTGCCCACGGCATCATCCAGCCCCATAGATTGCAATTGTTTCACTTTAGTACACGATACGTGACAGTTCCTACAAATTAGTACGAGTAAACCTACGTTTTGTTTACTAAATTATGGCATTTCACGTGGTATTGCAGCTTTACTGCAGTACACTGGACTACCGTGTCCCACACACGCTGAGCAATTTGATCTGGCCCTGGTGCTGTGCATACCGGTTTCTGCGTGTTGGTGGGATTCGTGTCCCTACTTGCTCGCCGGCGCACGGTAGAGGACAAAATAAGTGCCTAACTGCACTCTACGGTACAGTCTGCAAGGCCAGCACATGTCGCAAATGGGTACTGGCCGTGCGGGCATGTGGGGCTGCCTTGAAACACTAGCTGAAGCTGCGTTGCAGCCCTTGGCAGGCCCACTCGTTTTCCTCGCCAGCCGATGCCCTTGCGCATCTTTGCCTAAGGCACCTGGAGGCGGAAAGGGAGAACAGGTGCTTTTTGCTTGCAGCGCACAACAGTGCATGACTAAGGTCGAGGGTTCTTGTTACAGTGCGAGTACGAACATTACAAGGAGTATGCTCCAGATATCTCGTATCTTCTTGGTGTTGCGCCTTTTCCTGCTCGACAATTTGTGGCTGCATCCTATGCTGGTGCAACGCTTCTTGCTGCATCTCTTGCTGTTGTATCGGCTGACGTTGGAGCTTCGGTTCCTCGGGCTGAGGGTTCTGCGGCAACTCCCTAGGCCAAAATATGCATTCCTTCCCCAGCACATACAAAAGAATGGCCGTTTCCTAGACAAGGCCCGTCCTCAGCATGCTGTATAGCTGGTGGAAGGAAATCAGTCGCACCGTCCAGGTGCACAGGCATTCACTAGCAAGAGTCTACCATACCTCCACCCAAATTCCAAAACGACCCCATCCCACTCGTCCAGGATTCCAGCCCCTTTTTGTCAGAGAAAAGAGCCTGAAATGCCACCACTGGTGCTGCTGCTGCCGCCGCTTCAGCAGCGGCTTCTGCTGCTGCGGTAGCAAGACGCCTTCAGGACTGTCTTCCTGCTTGCACAGCGGTACACAGGGATTACCTAGGATTTTACTGCCAGGCGAACACGCGCTCCATGCACTTGTGTTATGGCTGAGAGCTGCAGAGGGAGCAGGTAGCCCTTTCCTGCGCTGAGACCGTCTTGCCACTGGTGGTCTATTGCCAACTGCCGGCTGGGGTGGGAAGCCGGTATAAAACCGGAGATAAAGAAGATTCTCCCAGCAAAGAAATGCAGAACCCAAACCTAAACAAACAAATGGCATAGAATAAAATTGCCTGCCAACCTACTAACCCTCTCGGCTTTCGGCTGACGCTCGGTGTACGGTTAGGTGGGCGAGGCAACTGCGGCACCCAAGAGAGGCCGGGCCACAACGCTTAGCGGACAGCATTCAAACAGTTAAACTCGGTAGCCTGTAGCTGAATAAGAGTCTGGAAGGTGCTGTTACTGATGGAAAACAGCAAATTAGACAGCCCCATTGAGGCGGTGTGGGGCGGAAGGGGGATGAAGATGTAATCACCCCCCAACACTGGTCTTTGACCAATTCTAGAGGGGCAGCTACTTGTGCAACTGTTGGCAGTGTTAGTGTTGCTGCTACGCCGCCGCCTACCTGCTGCTGTTGTTGGTTTTAGTGCCCCTTCCCAGCATCGTTCTTCGCCCGCTTCTGTTGGTGCTTGGGTGTTAACCGGACCGAATCCCCCAAAGCTGTGGTTTTCGTAAGACCATAAAGACGGAGCACATGCATTTCTGCGTCGTTTCCTGCAGTGCCTTTGTACTGAATAGGAACCTCTTCGCTCCTTTCTCCTTGGGACACTGACTCAACTCATTCTACTTGGAGAATGCAAATGTTGTTGGCAGCGCTGTGAGGTGAGGTCTCTCATCGCTTCCGTGCAATGTGTGCCTTAACAGTGCCGTCTGGAGGCAGCATGCATGCGCCCTCCACTGAGTCAAGCCTCGGCATAGTGAACTGATCCAGCATAGAACTCCCGTGTCATAGTCGTGACCCGTTTTTGAATAGAACTCGCATTTTGCCCCCACACGCCTATCAATTCTTTACTTCTGTCTGTCGTCCGCAGAGCGCAGTCACAGAGCTTGCGCCAACGGATGGGGCGGTAGATTGCACCTCCTCATCGTAATTTCGGCTATTAGACCCACTTGGCATTGTGCGTTGACTAGCGCTAGCAACTCCTGACCATTCGTAAGAGCTTAGAAAAGCACAGAGTTCACTCGAGGAGGACATACCTGTGCGACTGTCGCCTCTTTCGATCCCTGCAGTGCGCCCCGCTTTGCGTGAGGGCCCGGGCTTTTGGCTGCTCGCTTTGTTTGTTCCCCTGGCGGCCCTGTTTTACGCCCTGCGTTACGGCCTGCTTCTCGAAGGCCTTAGCTTTCTTCATGCCTCTGCAATCTTGAAATTTTGCGAACTTATCTATTGTTGCGGAAGCATGCAGCCCGCTCTGTAGGTTCTTCGCTGGCTGCTGTCGGGTACCGCTTCTAATCCTTTGTGGACTGGTCTAGCATTCAGTGCCCCACTACCCGTAGGCTCTAAATCTGGGCCGTTCCCAAACCCTCTTTCTTCTTATTCATCTTGGGACGTGGATGCGGTACTTCACTATCGGAGAGGATTCAATTGTTTCACCCCTTAGCTCCCCATCCGTGGCCAGGCGGGTTGCTGATCGCCTCTGTGGGAGACAGCCCTGATATAAACCAAGCATATGGAAGCACCGGGTTAACCACTGAAATTCTATGTAGCAATGACTGTAACCTAGTTAAAAATGGTCTTTTTAGTTTTCGAAAACCGTCTCTCCTACTCACTAAGCCGCCTTGCAGCGGCGGGTCGCGATTCGTTGCTTTGATCTGCCCCTATAAACCGTGAGCCATGCGGTGCTACCCAGTGTTACGAGGGGCCCACGATCTTATCGGGGAACTGCCGTGAGCTGCAATAGATTCAAAATTTTACAGAAAGAGCTTACAAAGGCAGATAAAATTCCGTCCTGCTCCAAGGCGTCCTGAGCACCGCTTTCCAAGGGCCTGTGTTGAAAGGTACACCGGGGGCGGCCTTTCAGGCGACTGAACGCAGAGTGTTGTACTTAGGACAGCACGACAGCCCCCAGATGCACGCAAAGCCAGTAACGATCGACTAGGTGCTTGTCGATTGTACAGCGTAGCGTGCACTGTCTTTATACGCTTACTTAATCCTTCGTAGTCATCCTGCTGGGATACGAGACCAAACATCACGCAGAGTACATTACATCCTCGCCCTTAACCAAAGAGCGTCATGCAATAAAGTTAAAGACGTAGGGGAAGAGTTCCAGATCCTCGGTCTTAACCAAAGAGCGTCATGCAATAAAGTTAAAGACGTAGGGGAAGAGTTCTCAAGGAGCAGTTATTTCCCATCCAAACTAAAGGCCTCCCGGGAAAAGCTGCCTTAAGCCGCTACACCTGGTGGGGAGAATAGCCGGCCTGTCATGGGCTGCGACGCAGGGGTTGTGCACACGAATCAAACACGTAATAAGAGTTCTCGATCTTAGACGAATGTCTCAGTGCACTGCAATAGAGTCAAGGACTTAAGGGTATTGCTGCCCAAAAATCGACTGGCCACCTTACGTGCTTCCCTGGCATCAGTTACAGCGCATCCTGCTGCCCACTAGTGCCACTAGTGCTGCAGGGCAGCCTCACGTGCAAGCAGAAGATAACCATCTTCGCTGCATCTATTATCTCTGCAGACTGTTCCTGAGCCTTTCTACCTGCGTGCATGCAGACTGTCAAGGCCATTTGAATGCTCGCATGCTAACTTCCGAAAGACCATGCTGTAGCGTGCACGCAAAACCAGTGCCTCTGTGCTGCATGAGCTAGCAGTGTAGACTGTAGTGTAGACTGTCTTAAACACTTACTTGATCCTCCATAGGGACACTACAAGCGAGTGTGGATACAACTACCAACACGACGCGGAGATGTTCCAGTCGGTGACCGAGCACACTGCAACAGCAATACGAAGAGGAGGTGAGATGATGCGTTGGCAAACGAGTAAACAGTGATACCCATTGTTTGATTCTCAAGCGCATGATAATTGATATACACCCCATCATTGGAGGTCTTTGCAATGCGATGCTGGCACGCAAAATCTCAGCGTAGCTGTGTTGCCAGCACCTCTCGGCAGTGCCAGACGCCCGTTGCATGCATTGCGTCCGAAGTCGTCAAATGAAGGAAAAAGGTACTTAACTCTTTCGTAAGATCAGCCATATTTATTTTCTCGGCGACCTTGATTTCTTGAGTTACCTGACTCGGATTTTAGTCTCACTGCCTTTGACCAGACAACCAGCTACGTATAACCGTATCGTATGATCAATCAACCACATGGAAGACAACGGTTCTGACAGAGCCTTGCATGTTTCCCTAGCTTCAAGTGAAGTTCAAGTTTGTACTCTTATTTTGTGTCTCGCATCCTGTAAGGGGTTCCTCGATATTGGTTGCCGTTTCTGTTGATAGGGAGCGTCCGGCTCCCTCCGGTTTGGGAGATACAGTGCCTTGTGGAGTTCCTTCAAGAGCAGGCTGCAGGAAGAGAAGTGGCGTAAATCTATTGTCTCATTTTGGGGACTTCAGGGATGCATACATCTTGGCCCCAGCCTTGGGCCCTGCAGACGCCAAAACCTGTACAACAACGATTTAGCTTCAACACTGGCACCGCAGACCGTAGGCTTCCACAGGCATTAGGAAAGGCCTCTCTATAGCTGCATTATTGAGCTCTAATTTATTCTGCATACTTCCGGAGGTGCCGCCCGCTGTGAGCTGCCCGGATATCGTTATAATGTCATCTTCGCCGTCTCCTTCCCCAGTCTCTGCTGGGAGCGATAACTCCACGGATTGCTTTCAAGACGCAGTTTCCCAACAGTTGAGCCTAGATGCAACAGCGCAGGATATGCTGCTGACCCCGAGCGAAGCTTTGGCGTACACACCGCAGCAGTCAGAGATACTGAAGGCAAGTTGTCTGACTTCTCCAACACATGAGATTCGTCCGGTTGTGCTGGTCGGGAGGGTTACATCACTTATTGTAGGCGCTTAGAAATATAACTTTCATGCAGTTAAGAATAGACGAAAGCTGATTCTTAAGGGCGATTTGCCAGGAGATTGCGGTGTGTTGCGTTCCTGACGTCCTGCAGCCCAACCCGGGAGGCCGCCCAGTACGTCTAATCTTCGGCGACTTGGATTTGTTGCCTCATGAGGTTGAAGGCCTGTTCAAAGTACGACGGGAAATGGAGGTAGACAAGGAATTACGGGATTCCCCCGTCTTTGCAGATGAGAGATATACACTTCGCTTCCTTCAAGGGTAAGGGAACTGGAACAAGACAAGGCCTGCCTAACTGCTCCGGCATTTTCCTTTCCCGCTGAGCATCAACTTGCAGAGGCGTACATTCCAGTGTCTTTCCTTTCTGGGTGCGGGCAATTGCTTTGTTAATTTAGAAATGACTGGGATACTACCCGCTGTATAGCCGACATGAGAAGACATCTTAAGTGGCGTGCAGCTAATTTGCCCACACCCCGCGTTGCCGTAGAGCATCTATTGGTAAGTAACCAACACCACCTTAATTCCGTGAGTTGTATATATTCTGCGTTGAACGCAGCCAATGAACATAACCGTATGCTTGCGCCTCGTGTGGACTTTACGCGTCTGTTCGTACATGCTCATGGGCCGAGTATTATTTCAGCATGAAAGCTTGCAGTTGCCTTGGCACCGATAGGTGAAACTCCTGTGGAGATTGCGTATCCACCAGTCGCAGTGATGTTTATACGTTGATACGCCTACACTGCCAAACCGATGTTTTCCAAGTCTAAACACCGACGAGGTGAGCCGAATCCCAGGTCGGTCGGCCCGAAACCCAGGTTATCCTTGGGCATCTTCCTGCTTTACCCTTTGCTGCAGCCAAAAGGTTTCATTTACATTCACGGAAGAGATCATGCATTGCGGCCTATTCTCGTGATTCGCTGCAAGCACCTTATGGATTCTGAAGTGGTGAGTTTCACTTAATGCATGATCATAAGCTTTGTGTGCTTACGGGTCTCCAGAAGCTTGTCCGTTCGTTGTAATACACATATGACTACAGGAAAAGAGTGAGCTATCCGGCCACTTAAGTAGAGTACTGCACTTGCTGCTGTGCGGCGAGGGGCGTGTGCTTTGCGTGTAGGGAGACGTCTTGCTGGTTGTTAAATACTGGCTCGGTTAGTCATGACTAGTCTGTAACACATTGTATGTCCATTCTTGCAAAGCTTTTCCGTGATAATAGCAGCGCCGGGCTTTAGCCATTGGGTCACTGCTGCAATGCTGTATGGTGGCAGTTGCACATGTGAGTCGATTTACATACCACAACATGGAGAGCAATTGTTCGAACAGCATTCGCGCCTTCAGCATATTTCCTATGGCTGTCTCAGAATTTACTTTGGGGAGGCTGCTGGTGAAGAACAAAGTGGAGCAGTGGCGCGTGATTGTTGACTTAGAAGACTGTAGCATTATGTGCACCCCCGTAGGCATTCTGAGGCATGTTTGTGACATGCTAACTGTGAGTCCTCCTCATTTGAATATTCGTAGCCTTCCGCTTGGCCGTTAGTAGATTCACGGAAATCAATGCAATTGCTGTAACCATTCGTCATGCCCGTACAGCTCAAGCATTCGCAAGATCTTGGGTTGCATTTGTGGCTCCATGCGCACCGTTGCATTGATTGCACGTTTATTCCCCAGTAGAGCAACAGAAACAGTGGCAGTAAGGTTAGCGCTTCTGTTGTAAAGACCAAATGTCACCTGTAGCACACACATTTGAAATGCGGGCTTGAAACTTTTTCCTGCTGCCCTTCATATACATACGCTGTCAGAAGAGTGAGGCAAGGCGGATATACTGGCACTCCAGTTAGTTGTTTTTCTGGAGTAGGGCTTTATTTATATATTATTTATATATGCGATATCGGTGCGCCACAGAGAAACTACCGCGGCAGGCTCTATGGGATGCTAATCCTGAACGCCGGTTTTGTGTTCCGAAGGATATGGCAGCTGGTGTCTGTAGTGCTTCCAGAGAGGACAAAGTCAAAGATAAAACTGACTCCGTCTTGTACTGATGTGAGGAGCTCTTCGGGTTTTGCATTCACTGTTCACCCTTTTCGAGCAGTAGCGCACACCTACGTCATGACACGCGATACTGTATAAGGTTCAGAAGCATATTTATCTACAGATAGTGGTTCTGGCAAGAATGCACACTTAGTATATTTTGCACCTTGAATTTTGACTGGATTTTGCAGGATGATTTCCTGGCATCAGTTAATCAGAATCAAATTGAAGGTGAGTTGCTTCCATTCACCCAGGGTTCAGGGCTGGTCAGGCATTTTCAGTAGGCGTTGCACTGTGCTGAAGATGAGGGAAGCTTCGAAAACGACGAATTGATCGCTAGTTACTTGCAGCTGGAATCGATGCCCTTGTGCCCGTGGTGTGCAGAAAGATACGGGGGCACTTGCGCCAACGTGGAGGACTTTTCCTGGCCGGTGATGCCGCCCGGCCCTTTTGGCGCCTAGCCATGATCAAAGTGACCTCCGCTTATGCACGTACTTTTTTTTTCAGTTTCTTGCGCGCCCCCGTAGTTTCCCGTACTTTCGTTAAAAAATGACGTAGCTTCCACAAGCAACCCCAGCAGCTGCGGGAATATGCCTGTTCACTTTGACGGTGAGCAGCATCCGCCACACCAGCTAAAAGCAGAGGTGCCTATTGCTGGAATCTGAAGGGCTCCGCATGCTATTTGCTGCTGCAGTGTGTACCCCGCCACTGCATTCCGAAAAGAAACAGCCAATGAAAAGCCACCTACGGAAATGCAAACTACGTGTGGCGTACGAAAGGCACAAAAGGTTCATACCGTTGCTTCAGCACCGGCACGTCCTGGCCCAGAGAAGGTTGCTGTCGTCCTGTCCCCCGTGATGATCGCGCGCCACTAGGGCCCTGGGCGACTGGGGGATTCTCGCCTTTGCTAAAATGGTGACAATCAGCGAGGGGGCAAATCCTCCCCCCTCTAAGAACAAGCTAACTACTGTACACAACCGCATATGAGTAAATGTTGTGGTGCATGGGTGCCTAAGCGCCATAACAGGAAGCATGATGCCCACTGCTGCTAAAGTCATCAGATTCAACCCTCTGCTGTTGCAGTAGGACACACCAGACCTCCGTGCGGGATATGTGCACCATATCGTTTGCCTGCACATCAGAGGCATCAGAGGCACCCGAGGAACTAGTATACCGAGTTTTAACCGTAAACAATCATCCCTGAAAAACTTGCATGGCAATTAAACCATTCAAAATCCACCTTGAGATCGGCGTTTCCGAGGGGCCAGGGGAGACTGCAGCAGAGGGTCAGACAACCGACAACCCATGCCGCCGCCCTTCATAATGTTTGGCCACTCCCCGCCCGCTTTTTTTACTGCTTTTTCGACCGAAACGCACATTTCTTTAGCTTGCTCCCCACGCGGCCGTTGCAGCAGCTGCTGCTGCACCTGCTGTTGCGGCCCCCGTAGCTCTTGCGAGACGGGTTTCTGTTGCTCTAAGCAAATATCGACTGCCTTATAAAGGGCCTTTTCCTTCAATACTGCGAGCTCGCCGAGGAGCAGGTAGTACTGTCTCCACCATATGCAACTGCCTTTGCCTCCCTGAAAGAGTATTTCCTGCTGCTCCAGATGCAGCTGCGGAGCACAGCTGCAACTGCAGTAAGTCACCAGGCCTGTGGCCTTCTCCATGCTGTCTGCGGCAACAGTCATTGCTGTTGATGCTGTGATACGGTGATCTGGAAATTCCCTCTGCAGCAATTTTAGAAGCAGCTGCTGTCTGAATGCTGCCTGTATCTCCACCAAGGACCTCCTAACTTGCTGCAGCTGCTTCCACGCCACCGTTATGAGAGCTAGACGCCGACCAGCCGTCCCCTTGCAGCCGTTGCTGGTGCGCGTGGATCTGCTGCTGTGGGTACTGCAGCAATCCGAGTCAGAATGCACTGACCACCTTGCACTACTTGGCTTCAACTGACGACTGGATGCCGTTTTGGATACCCATGCACACTCGCTCCGAGCGGGCAACCCTACAGATGCATAATCCGGGCAACCGCTTTCCGTCTGGTGATGCTGCAGCAACCGAAGCTGCTGAAGCAGCAACTGCAGCGCCCGCTTGCATGAATACATGGTCGGCTTCACTGTAGCGACTGCGCATGCGCGCAGCAGCTGCGCTTCATGAGGCTGCAGCCGTAGCTCTGCCGGGGTCTTCGAGAATTCAGCATCCTCTGAGGTGGTTACAGGAACTCGTAGCTCACTGCAGCAGGCACCGCTGAAGGAAGCGCCTACTGCTGCAGTTTCATAATCCTTTGCAGCAGGTGGTGCTGCGTCTGCTGCTACAGAGAAACTCTCAGCTAATCCAGGACGCAGCGTAGACCGCTGTGGCGTTTTTGCTTCCCCCTGCGGGGGAACTGCAGCAAGCCCCTGTTTACAGGGCGTAGGGGACACAGTTATTTCGAAATTGCTTCTTTTATTGCGTGTTGCGCCGTTGTCATCGTCGCTATCCCCTACCGTTGCTGCTGCTGCTCCGGGTGCTCGTGCTTGCTGTCTTGGAAACCGTGAGCCACGCAAACTCACTTTGTGCCGCTGTATCCCCAGAAGCGCTTCGAAATGACGGTGAAATGCTGCTTCCAAATAACTCGTTTCCAAAGCAACGCCAGGATCAGGACGCTGCTGCATCTGCATGAGCTGAGAGCGCTCCAGCAATTCTTGCTGCAGTAGCTGCAGCGCATCAAATGCATCCGCCAAAGGGCACTCTACCATGCCTCTTCTGAATACGGTTTGGGACCCTGCTAAGGGTGTAGCTCTTGGCTCTATGTGTGCTTTTTTCGCTGCTTTCCAGTCTTGCATACGCTGCTGCTCCAGCTGCTGCTGCTCCCGTTTGTCGATTACCTGCAGCAAGCATTAGGCAGCAGCAACGAAGATGTGGTGTCATGTTGCGCCCTACCCTTCATGAGAATGTGCTACAAAGCAGGAATTGCGTGTTGCAACACGAGAAGAGGGTAAGTTTCTCTACGAAAGGGGCTGAGATCTTACGGTTATGAGAGGCATTCGCTGTTGCATGAATACCTCCTGCTGCAGCAGTTGCTGCTGCACCGCCAGCGGGGAGCTGCACCGCAGCAGCTGGAGCAGCAACGAATCGCCGTAACAGCAAGTGGCGCAAAGAGGGGACAGGCACGGCAAAATGACTACAACGCTGCTGCTGCTATCAAAACCTGCTTGGCCCCCACTTTTTGTGCTGTTCTCCTGGTTCTCTGGGAGTCTTCTACCAGATAGCTTCTTTGCTACTTCTGCTGTCGAAGCAGCTGCATTCGAATCAGTTGATGGTCCATGCCGCCTAATGGGGCGAGATAATCTCTTGCGCTGCAGCTGTCGCTGCCCGTGGCAACAAAAGTGTAGCTCAACCCCCTGAGTCTTGGAATAAGAGATCGAGTGCAACAGGTCTGCCAACGCAGCTGCCGCCCCACCAATGCATACTGTACAGTTGCTGTTGCTGTTGCTGGTGGTGCATGGGGTGCTGCTGAGTAGAACACACCGGCCCTGCTGTTTACATGGGCACTGGTAGGGCATATTCAGGGCAGCATTTTCTTTTCCTGCTGCTGCCCCTGTTGCTATGATGTGCGTCTCGCTGTCGGACCCCTGCACGCTGACGTCTCTGAAGTGTACCATTAGAGCTTCGGCACGGGCTGCTGTGGTGGCCTGTTGTTGCTGCTCTTGCATCAAAGATCCCCGTTCTAGCAGCTGGTCTACTTGAAAAGCAGACAAAACGCGGCGAAGCAGCAGTAACTGCTGCTGAGGGTGAGCTGCGCTCATCAGCTCCACGCGGGCAGCAGCCGCAGCCGGTTGCTCCCTACTGCCACGGTACTGGGGATAGCAGCACCCCGAGCAACAGCAAGGCAGCTTTTGCTGCTGCTGTTGCTGTGTGACTACCTCCTTTTGCTGGGACGGGGGATGCAACAGCATGGAGACTGCTGCAACGAAAATCTGCGCCATTTGCTGCAGTCGCCCAGCGGCAGCAATCCTACAGCAGTAGCACATCCACGTGTAAACCCACATCCTTTCAGCACTTAGGCCAGCAATCAAGCAGCTGCGCACGCCAGATAGATTAGCAAGGGCAGATGAGTCATGGGCACAGCCACACAAACTATACAGGCCGCTCAGGGACAGAGCATTTCGCGTAGGCTCACGAATGTAGGATTCTGTCGGTACGGCTGCTGGCAATACCCTTCAGCAACAGCAACTGCTGTCGTTGCTTCTGCTGTACGTCGCTCGCGTGCTGCTGTGCCGTTTCCAGCAACCAGGTGCTGTCATCAAGACGCCGGCTTTCCACTCCAGATTTCTGGTGCGTGAGCTCACTCTGTCGCTGATCCTGCTCCAGCCTTCTCTGCTCTTGCTTTTCCCGCCTGTGCACGAGCTCTAGATCCTGGAGCAGCTTTTGCTTCTCGAGCAGCTCCTGTTTTACTTGCTTCACCTTCCTGCAGAGTGCAGGTCTCCTTCCTACGGGTGCTGCAGAGAGCTGCCCTACAGCGACTGCTGCAGCCGCTTCCTTCAGCAATGCCTGCTGCCTCTTATTCTCTGCCCAATATTGCAAAGAGAGCTTCTGCACGAGCTCATGCTGCTCCTGAACATGCTGTTGCTCTAACAGCCGCGCTGCTTTCTCGAAGAGCGTCGCTTGTGATGCCCTACACTCTCCTGGCTGCTGCTGCAGCAGCGCAACGAGTTGCAGCTGCTGCTGCAGCAGCAGTCCTTGCTGCTGGTGCTGCACCATCAGCTGAAGCATTTGCAGAGTCTCCTGCTTCGTAACCTTTAGTGCTCTCAGCAGGTCTTGCCTCTCCCTCTGCAGCTTATTAGGGTACCGTCGACGCCGCTGCTGTCGTTGCTGAAGTTCCTGCAGTTGCCTCTGTAGCAAGGCAAGTTGCCACTGCAGCTTCTTCCTCTGTATCTGCTTGCTGCCTCCACCACTGCCCTCTCCTGCCGCATTGGCCGAGTCAACTGTAGGGTTCACGTGTTGTTGCTTAATGCTCTGTAACTCCTGCTGGTGTTGCCCCTGTGCCTCTGATTTCGGAATCTTCTGATAGATAAACCCTACATGGCTTTCAGCACTAGTGCCCATTCGCATGCTTAGCTGAGGTACGCAGACGCAGCAACCAGTTCTCAGTCCCTCGGTCTACAGGCATGAAAGTGCTTCTGTGTATTAATCACTAAATCCCTTGTGCTTTACAGTCTAGCCTGTCTAGTCTAGCAATGAACGCTTACTCGGGTAACAAGGACTGCCTGCAACCCGAAACTGGATATCAGGTCGCCGTGGAATGAAACAAACACAAAGCTAGTCTGACTCCTGCAAGACAAACCAAACCCAAAATCCTGAGTAAAAGCAATCTACTTCTGCCTCTGCATGAGCACCCCCAAAATATTATTTCCCTCCAGAAAAACTCCCGATCATCAGTTGAACCTGGCCTCCAACCACAGGATTTGCGCTCCCCTCCATTCATGTGATCTGCCATTTGAAGTCCTTACATGAAAAGAACTTCCATACGCCTCTAAAAGACAAAGAATACGAAAGTCTTCCTGAACCTGTGTCTTACTGTCCTATACGCTACATCCTAAGCAGCACGACGTACTCGTTAAAGAGCCGAACCGTATGTGCCATTACCCAAGGAGGCATCGCCAGGTCAAATGAGAAGACGTGAGAAATTCCTTCGAGAGAACAAAGACGGGAGCAATCGAATACGCAAAAGCTCGCGTTAAATCCGAATGCTGTTTCCAACAAACAGCGCTCAGCGCGACCCGCACCTACAGCAGCAGCAACTGCTGGTGCTAATGACGCGGATGCGTCAGGGTGGTCATCATTCCCTGAAGCTGCAGAGGCATCGAAGGCAGTTCCCCTGCCTTCGCGGCACTCCCTTTGAATGCTGCCCTGCTCTGCTGCTCCTGCGACTGTTCCTACAGCACTGATGCCAAAAGGCTGGCACAGTTCGCCCAGAGCATCAGTGATAAACTCCTCCGTACGCTTCCAGTTCAGCTGACCTCCCAGGTACAACTGCTGCAGCAGCAGCAGATCAACAAGTGCTGCAACACACAAGCATGATCGAAGATTCCGTGCCTTACAACGTGAAGCTAATGCCTTATACTTAATGCTGTATGCTTATGCAGGTGGGGTTTGCATACACAAATGATTTATGACCGAGATGGAATACACGTTTGAGTCCAACTCTAAACCGAGTGTGAAGGTACAGCCGAATGCTGCCGCTGCCAACGAAGGAACTCCGCTGCCGCTGAGCAAAAATGCAGACAGAAATTCAAGCAGCATTACTGTAGAGCCTTCTACACAAACGTTGTTGAGACAACAAAGACTTACTACACTTCACAGCACCATACGACATCCCATGTATATTTCGAGCTCCCCAAGCACCTGCTCTGAAGCAGCAGCTCAGCTCTGCAACCATCAGCAACATCATGAAACTGGGCTGTCGCCACTGCTGCAGCATGAATCCCAGGTGCACAGCCACCAGTGCCCAGAGCAGTACCAGCTGCACCTGGCAGCAGCAAGTCGGACCTGCCAATGTCGAGGAAGGTGGAGTGCTCGTTGAGACCGAAGTGCCTGTTTAGTAGAGAAAACAACTTGAATAGAGAAGAAACGGAACTTTCCCCGTACGCTCCTGTGACAGGTGGGAACGCCAGCCGCAACAGGCACAGAACGTTCCCTGTACACCTGTGTCAGGTGGAAGCGGCAATTGCCTCCTCGCAACAGAATATCCAGCGGATGCAAAAGAAGAAACAGCAGAAAACCTCAGCACCTCGGCAAAGTGGACAAAGCGGAGGCAGCTTAAAAACTACCAGCAATATCAACACCACCAGGCAGAGAGCACGGGCATCAAAACGGCAAGCAGATGATTACCTTCAACACTGGTTGTAATTTTCATGATGGGCTTCTTCTGCAGTGACTTAACTTCTGCCAAGAAACTCTCACGCAAGGCCACAGGCATTCGCGGGATCGACGATCCCCACTTTGCTACTTCTATAGCAGAAGCTGTGCAGGTGTGCTCAACTTCAGCTCTACCACCAGTAACTACTGATGAACAGAACGAAAGTTCTTGCAATTTCGATGCATCTTCCGCTGCTCGAAGTGCAGCTGAGGCTGCCACAGGTGCAGTTTCTGCTGCATCAGGAGAACCACACTCTGCCAGACGCGCGGCAGCTGTTTCATCGTAAGCTTCTGATGCTGGCGCCTCTTCTCCTGGCAGCAGCCCAGATGCAATCCCATGCGATGTTTCGTGCATCCCACCTATCAGTTGCATACGACCAGTTTCTTCGGTGGCTACGCCTGGTCCTCCTCCTGCCTCGCCTACTCCTGCTGTATGCCCGAGCGCCCTTGCAACTTCTGCTTCAATTTTCCCCGTTTCTTCTACATCAACAACACTTTCTGCACCATCCACCGGAAGGCCAAAGCTCATACGAATTCCACAATCACACTTTGTATGTCCATCTATTGCTACTGCCGATGCTGCCATTCCAGTTGCTGCAGCCGCTCCTGCTGCACCAGCAAGAGGCTGTAGTCCACATGGAGAAGCCTTCGACAGCCCATCTGGCCCAGAAGGGATGTCGTCAGTAGTGCCGCTGTGCTGCTGCAATGCCTGCGGCTGCTGTAGCCCGACGGAGAGTCCCCCCGTGTCACGAGAGCTACGCATTACTCCTACAGCGGCTGCATCAATTCTGATACGGTCAATGATAATCCTTTTGAAGTAACGATTTTATCATGCTGGTGCTGCTTTGCCTCCGCGATGGCCAGTTCGCAGCAACTCACCTTGGAGCTGCAGAGGCCGAAACTGGCGTGTCGGGGCAGGCACATGCATCCGTCACAGGAACCTGCACAAGAATGAGCATCGCTGTATAGTTTTGCAACAGCCACCCTATGAGCGGGGAACGTGCGAGCAGTGTTGCTAAGGCTGTTCACTCGCGTCAAATCTGCGGGAAGTGAACGCAGTAGCTCAACGGGAACTAGCGTAGCTAGGGGATCCTTAGCAGCCGAGAGCAAACGTAAATCCACTTTTAAAATTGAGTAAAAAACAAATCGAGTGGTTTGAATATAGAAAGACATTCAAGCAGAAGAATGGGGCCCCCCTTTAGCGTGTGTTGCGATCCGGGCACCTGCACGGGGGCCCCAAGGTCCCTCTGCTGATGCCTTGTACGCTGGCGTTGTTGCCTTTTACGTGTTGGCCGGCCCCTTTTTTAACCATAGCGAGCAGTCACACCCAGGTTTATCTGCATTAGCTGCATGCGTGTAATGGCCCTACAGCGCCATCGCACCTCAACGGTTGCCAGTGTCCCCCCATTGCTGATTGTTACGAAGTTATGTGCATATTTCTTCTCCCACCCTGTAGTGCACTTCGTGCTAAACGCAGGGGCTGAAAAGCTACTCAACCTATTGAATAATTGGCAGTTTGATTTGCTGCTACTCCTTGAAAGCCTTCTGCTGCAGCATGTCCTCAAGCGGAGGTCCTCGGCCTGTACTTCGAGAAAATGCAAGCTACAATAGAGTCAAAGGCTCATCGCCTCCCCTCCAATCCCCATGTTTCCTGGGAACGAAGGCCCAAGACCTGGGGCTGGAGGGGATGGGACCCGGCCTCTAATGAACTGCAAGGCTGTGAGGGCCCTCGATGTTAACTGGGGACCGTCGCGAGGTGCAATGGAGTCCAATACACAAAGAAAGATTTCATAAAAAAGCAGCTGATCACACCTCCAGCTCCTAAGCATCCTGGAAACAGTGGCCTATGGGGTGAGGCTGGTGGGTCCATGTGCAAGCATATTATGAGCTGCAACGCACCTTGCTACAGTTAGTGGTGCAAAGCAGCACAGCCCGCACGCAAAGCCAATGGCCCCCTGATGCATGCGGTAACACTGTAAATTGCAGCGCATACAGTAGTTAAGCAGGTGCTTGGTCCTCCTTAGTGTGCCTTCGCATAGGTAGAGATATGAGTAATACGAAAGCAATAGCGCGCTAGTCCTTCCATCTCTGCTTGTTCTCAGGCGGAAGATAAAGCAAGCGCTTAACGACTGTATACAGTACACTGTAGGGTGATGGCGCATGCAACAGAGGGGGTATTAATTTTGCATGCGTGCGAGGCTGCCTTGCTGCACTAGCTGCAGTACGATGCGTTGCGGCCCACGGGAGTCTGTCTCCGTCCATATCAGTTCTAAGCTCTTAGGCCGCTGCCCAGGACGCCTGGAGGGTAGACAGGTTAGCTGTTCTTGCAAGCTCTTTCTGTAGGCAATTTAACCTATTGCAACACACGACTGTTCTCAGATAAGGCCGAGGACTCTCATTACACTTGGCAGCGCCGCGTGCTTCTTGGTTTGGGAGGGAAGTGCGAGCAAAGAACCTCCCCCCACACAGCAGCACGCAGCACGCCGTGATTCATTGCAGTGTCTAGTAGCAAGTATGCTTGCAAAGAAAGAAAAAAGTATTCTGCAGAAATATATATTCCGTCCGAAGTTTTCTGCTCGACTTCTTAGCCTAACCTCGTATTACGAAGGTTGATTAGGATGTTCCTTCGGGCCAGCAAACGGCCAACCGCACGTCTCCTCGAAACAAACGCTGTATCATACACCAGAAAATGGTTGTACAATAAAAGCAGCTCATAAGAAATGCCTGCGCATTGGCAGGCTTTCAACTTACTACGGGCATCGCGACGCCTTTGCTGCCTGCAAGAGATGGCGGGCGTCACGCGGCAGGCGCACTGGAGAAGTCCCTTGCTTCCGTAGATACGTACTTTCGTCTTCAAAATTAACCCAAGGTAATCCAGCAGCCTTGGGCATCTTTCTTATTGGTAGGAGAGAGGCAGTCGTTAACCGGCTGGGCCGTGTTGAGGGGGAGTAGGGGGTTTGAAAGGATGGAACTAGCCGCGATGATTGTGTCCATCCATCAGGGAGAGGGGAAATGCCAACTTATCCGCCGTATCTGAGAAAGAAGAAAGCAGGTGTGGAAATGCCCCAGATATGGAGCGTATGGGTACTGCGGCTGTGAATATCTGTAGCGTCCAGAAACGACGAAAGCAATCGACATCACCTGCCAGAATGCCGCGATGACGCGCTGAGAGGCCCATCTGAGCCTTTTGCACTAGACAAGGCAGCATAATTCGAGATTACAGGAGCAGAGAAAAAGCTAAGGAACTTTAGAAGCAGAACTGAGCAGCGCCAACAGGGAAGCGAACACAACGATCAGGGAAGCGGGTGAGCTACCACGCAACGTATGGGGGAGCACTGAGGCAAAAAGAAGTGACAACCGTACCTGCATGTCCCCTTCGAGTTAACTCTGTGCTGGTCCAAGCTAGTATTAATGGCCAAGATATGTCATTACTGGTTGGGACTGGCTGAGAAATGGGTCTGATAGGGGAAGCTAGGGGGAGGAGGTGCAACATACAAGCCTATTCGTTGGCGTAGTCTCTGCCATTAGGCTCTGCGGACGGCAAACAGAAATCGAAAGTCAAATTATGATGTACAATGTGAGGTCTACTCAGAAATGGTTCATATCACAATGAGGTGGGGCCTCTGTGCTGGACCAGTTCACCACGATAATCAAAGGCATAGTGCGGGTGTCTCAGTGAAGGGCGTGCATGCTGCCTCCTCGTCTCACTGTTGAGGTAAGTGTAGAGGAAAACGATGAGAGGGTGCGCCTCTTAGCATTGCTAACAGCATTCGCATGCTTTACGGTAAGAGAAGTGGAATCAGGACCCTAAGGAGAAAGAAGCTAGGAGACTCCTACTCATTGCAGAGCCGCCGCGGGAATCGATGGAGACATGCATGCACTGGAGTGCAACCATTGGAAGCGCCTGCTTTGGGGATGAGTAGCTCACAAAGGGGGGGTTGGGGCCTAAGCTTTTAAGAAAATGAGTTGTCTGTAGCGGTTCCTGGATAGCCATAATTAGGCGGAGGGACTGTATATTGCAGGAAACAAAAGCTATTCCAGAATAGCTGGTATGCAGGCACTTATCAGCGTGATTTTGCACGTAACAGAGCAGCCGACACCGAAGGCTCGCAAAAAATCCATATTAAAGCTGCATTGCATAAGCTGGAAGTGGTTTCCGCTGAATGGGGACAAGCACATATATGCTCCCTAAAAATTGCTTCGCACAAGCGATCATCGAATGCGCACCACGGCTATCAATCTCCTGGCCATTTAAAGCGATATTCTAGTTTTCTCTGAACCGTGCGAATCGGTACAAGTGTGCCCAGGATCTCAGTCTCCTCCAGTTGCTGCTTTTTTAATGACGCGGCTGGCGCGAGCTCGAAAGCAGTTTGGTGATTCATGATGTAAGCGAAACAGTTATCTCCAGAAAGAACAGCGTAGGAACCTACCCAGTGAGCGGCGAATCTTGCGCCGCTCGTTCCCTTGCGAGCCTCAAATGGCATACGAATTCACTAGGGCCCAACCGCCTAGGTTGGAAGCTACCCCGAGTGTCACTGGTCATAGTTTCTTACCTGGAGTTCTTGTGCCTTCTTCATGCAGTCCTGCGCTGCTGCAAGCTGCGCATGGAAATTCCAGAGACAGCGGGCTAACGTGGTTGGCTTGGGGCAGCAGGCTCTAACGCCGGCTCAGACAATGGTATTTCGGTGTAGACCAGGGACGCCAGGAAGCAACGAGTGGAAGAGTGCACTGGTGCATTACAAGCCCTTTCCGCACAGAAAAGCAATAACAGCTACTCTGACCAACGCTTGTGGGCTGAAAGTCGCAAGGGCTGCACAAGCGTGCAGTCGGTGCATTCAGGGTGGCCGTCTGTCTTCGGCTGGTTCATGATGGTTATGCTATGGACAATATTAACCCGCTTCATCTATCCCTGTCAGTAATAACGATATTCAGAAAACCACGGAGTTTCCATACATGAGTAATAGATTACGGGGCCACTAAATCTCCGTAGCTGAACGCTAGCACGGGATGGAACCGGTTGACTACGCTCAGTCTATCAACAACAACGTAGGCTAAAGTGCAAACACTAACTGCTCATAAGCCTGGTATGAAGTCCATTGACGTCTTTTCCGTGTAATGGGAACAGAAGATGTTACAAAGGCCCAGAATTGAGAGTGCTCTGCTGCTTCTGCTCCTGCTGTTCGGGGCAGCGGACGGCATATCCCTCTGTTCCTAGACCACAAAAGAGCATCAGCATCCCCTCAACGGCTGTATTAACACTTCAATGACCAGCTAAAACATGGTCGCGCACTTTGTGCAAAATGCCTGTGCGAAGCTAATCTGGAACGTATAGCCGGCGGATCTGGCGGAGCGCACGCTTCGTCGGGTACCACAAGAGATGGCTGCCAACGCAGCAGCGCTTAACCTCTCTTGTTGCTGACCGCGCCGAGGGGCCTAACCGGGTGAATAGGTAGCATATAAGAAGAACACAGTTTAAGAAGGACACCGGAGTCGCGGGTATGCGCAGTTGCAGAAGACAGTGCCTGACGGGTAGGGCGGCGGGAGAGTGCATCAAAGACCATGCAGGTGCTGCCCTTGATCTGATCGACTGTGAACCCGTATTGCGTAAGTTGGCACAGCCACTTAGCACTCCCATGATTTTCGTTGTTTTGAAGCTTCTTCTTCAGGCGTGGCGTGTTAGGGATTGATTGTTTGTTTGAACAACAAAATACTTGCCATACAGGTAATATTGATACTTTTATAACTGTCAACCAGACCGCGCAGAGCTCCTTTCCGCTTGCCGAATACTTCTGCTCGCTATCCGCGAAAATATGTGAGTTGTGGGCAACTATATGGTGCTTCTTCGGGTCAGTGGCCCACTGAGAGAGCATCACCCCAACTGCTGCGTCACCGACATCAGTCGTTAGGGAGAAAGGATTGCCGGAATGGGGAGGGTTGAGTACTGCAGACGGTCTCAGGTGCCCGGTGAGGCTTCAGGCTGCTTCTTCTTCGGGTTATGTCGAAATTAGTTGTTCGTCTTCCTTTCGCGCATCCTTTAGATGGGTGGTGAAGCGACAAGATCCAGCAATGACGTCGTGATAGTAATGCAATGAGGAGGAACTTCTAAACGCTCATATGAGCCTAGAGATGCAACGGCCACGCCCGGATGGCCTTTATCGTCACTGGTTCTGGCTCGAGGAGTGATGCAAAGACATAAAATTCCAAAACCCTAATTGTTTAGATGGAAAAAAACATCAATGCATGCTCGAACCACTTCCCCTCGCTTGACAGTTTCAGAGCAAGCTGCAGGTGCTGCAAATGCTCCAGCACGCTCCAGCGCAAGACAGGCGCATTATCCTTGCACACTAATTCCTACCCCTCATTGTTTGGCTCGACGAAGTCGTTATTGACCTGTCGCTGCAGTGCGGCAGGCGTACTCGCTAGCGCAAAGGTCATACAGGTATTGGGTCTTCGGTCACGTCGGAGAGCATTTCATACCAGTTCAATCTTTACCATCTTTAAAGTGCCTAACCGATCGCCCTGTTGTAAACTTTTCGGATGCAAATTGCACAGCCTTTCCTCTTCTGTCCCTGCCAGGTCTGGCACACGGTCAACTAGTAGGCCTGCCACTCATAGGGATGTTTTCGTGCCGATCTGCTCAAACGATAGGAAAGATTGAAGGCGCAATCACCTACTCAGCAAAACGCATACTTTATGGTTCTTCCCTGCAGGCGTCCGGAAAATGAGCAGCACCCGTTCGAACTCTGAGTTCTTGGGCCTACCGCATCGCACCCACCTCGTCCATACGCCCTTGAAACGGCACCTACGTAAGCTGCCAAATCCTTCCTTCTGCGTGCCTATAGTCATCTGCACACCCACATTAAACGCAAACACTTCTACCTCACGTCTTGGGCAGTGAAAGATAGGAGACCATTGTCTCGCTGTATGGACAACGAATGCCTTCAGCTAACAAGACACAAGCGTTATGCGTACTTCGGTAGTTTCCGCTTCGTAAAGCCCGTGCATGCTTGCAGTTAGAGTCACTTTGGACTCGGTGCCAACAAAGGCGCGCCCTCTCGCAGCAGCCTGCGCTGTGCCCATGAGGATACGCCGAAGACTTTACATCGTTTTCGGGATCTTCCAGCACTTATGTTACTTTGCCGTCGCCTCCCAACCCAACGTCAGCGCTGACGAAGGAAGGCTGCGTGGCTGGGAAATCCCAGCAGGAAAATCTGAGGCTTTCGCACACCCCGATACCTACGCAAGCAGCTCCCTTTCTGCGAGCGCTCCAAGCGTTACCCGACACGTTGAGCCCACCCAAAATAAAGTGGCACAAGTGCGCACACGGCAGCCCGGAATCACCTAGAGACGCCTTTTCATGCTGTTTTGATTCCTGATAGCCCAGTGTCGGGAGGTTCTTTGGGTCTGGAAAAGGTGCTGCCACTGTAAAATCCCCTGCATCACCGTTTTGCTTGCTCTCTGCATATCACGCTCAGGCTCTGCTGGCTTCCCTTAAACTGTCGCAAGATCTTTTCAACGCCACTATCGCACTTGCTGTACCGCCTCAGGAACAACCGAACGAAGTCAAAGCCACAGAAGAACACACCACATCTTGCCGGGCATTAGGCATCTGGGTGTGCATCATTGTTGCCCTTTCGATGGCCTCACTCTGCATTTACGGGGTTTGCGTACTAATCCGGAGGTGCAAGGCCTGCTCGACAAGCAACCAAACGCTTTCTGCCACCTTCTCTCCACGCCATCCGGCAGAACCTGTATCGCTACCCCCATTACCACTGCATGCACTTGGACGCCCAAACTTCAAAGACATACAAGACAGCAAGAACACCTCCAGCGCAGCTCATGGCAGTTTCCGTCATCACGGGCCTCCCCTAAAGCATCCTGGGCCAATTCGAGAGCAGATCAGACTCCCCCCTCTCCCAGCCACAATGCAGTCCAAAGGCAACCTCGAACTCCCAGCTTCATTGCCAGTCGCTCACCTTTGTCTTCAGCAGTATGCAGGCCAACAGAAATGCGCAGAGTCCCCTTTGCCTCCTCCTCTTGGCTTGTCAAACACCCCCAAAAAACACCGTCTTGGGGATTTTTGGAGGCGCCCCTGACTCGAGCTGCCAAAGGCACGAACATCTACCTTTTTCCTAGTCAGGATAATGCTACTTACGACACAGCTAGACCCTTCCTTCTTCGGAGCTCTTGAAGAAACTGAATGCGGAAAGGCAGCTATGTAGCAGGTCCGCCCGTAGTTTAGAAAGCCAGTGGCTGCGCGGCCTCCACCCAAAGTCACATCGAATCCCGCAGACCATACAGGGTCTAGCCACCCTTCCTCAGTCGCCCAGAACTCAAAGTCTGCTGGCAGAAACAACGCCCCGCTCCCAGTGTAACCTGCGAAGGGGAAAAGCCAACCATGGTTAGGTTCAGTGGACAGTGCAGCAAGCAGGGTCTAGAGCGACCTGCTGCTGGCCTCCACATTCAAATACCTTCAAAAACAACACAGCGTGAAGGTGTTGAGCTTCCATCCTACATTGAGGAGCAAGGGCAGCAGCTCATCTAGGTTAAAGCTCGTTAGCAAACGCAAGCCGTGCTTGTGCCCCACCACGCTGGCGAAACAGGAGCGCAGTTCGTCCTAAGCTGCTGGCGAGCTAGAGCTGCCACAGTGGGCTCTGTTTAATCCCCCGACCCTCTAAAAGTGATGCTCCGCAAAGGTGAGCTAGCTTGAAATGTATGTGCCAGACTTCGGCTTCCTGCTGCCAAGATGCGCACCGCCTCTCTACAATGAAGGTGACCCCGGCAAGACCCAGGGTGGAAATTCAGCACTGTTGCCAAACCAAGGTCGACGGACCCTCACGCTTTTTTTGGCAAAACCTTCCCTTTCAGCATTTTACCTAGACGGATGCTGGTTCAACAATTTTGTACTTTTCCACGAACCCGATGCACACCATCGGCCCGATGCCCGCACGTGCGCAAGCCGGTAGTCACGTGTATCTCACATTATTATATCTTCTAGTTAGGGATGAATCTTTCAAATCCACGTTTTCAGCTCGCCTCCAGATGGGCTTCAGAGCCGGGAGCTGCCTGAACCTGCGCGTGTCTGGGCTTGGCCTTCCACAGCACAACGCCCAACGCAAACTCGATGAACTCGTCAGGACGGACCAAAACGAACAATTCGTTGTGGGATATGCGATGCGGACAATTTAAAAAGAACGACTAGCTCCTATTTCCACTGGGGGGTGCAGAACAGGCTTTTCGCATTGCTCATCGGCAGCAGAACCATGATGGGGCCCTGCCGTCGAGTTATGCTCAAACCGCAGCTGTCGACCGGACCACTGCGGCGGTCACCGTTACTCTCTGTCACCACAACTACACACAACCATAATACCAGACATTTTGTCTTCGACTTTTCCAATGAATTGTTTTTTTTATTTGAACTCGCAAGCTTCTGATTATCTTGAACGCTTTGGTTTCTTTGCACTCTAGACAAATCTAAATCTGAATGTGCGAGCATTGGGTCTTCGGTCACGTTGGATTATTTCCCTGCGCAACCACACGGTATGAGCATTTCATATCTGTTCCATCCTTATCATCTTTAAAGTGCCTAACCGATCGCCCTGTTGTAAACTTTTCGGATGCAAATTGCACAGCCTTTCCTCTTCTGTCCCTGCCAGGTCTGGCACACGGTCAACTAGTAGGCCTGCCACTCATAGGGATGTTTTCGTGCCGATCTGCTCAAACGATAGGAAAGATTGAAGGCGCAATCACCTACTCAGCAAAACGCATACTTTATGGTTCTTCCCTGCAGGCGTCCGGAAAATGAGCAGCACCCGTTCGAACTCTGAGTTCTTGGGCCTACCGCATCGGACCCACCTCGTCCATACGCCCTTGAAACGGCACCTACGTAAGCTGCCAAATCCTTCCTTCTGCGTACCTATAGTCACCTGCACACCCACATTAAACGCAAACACTTCTACCTCACGTCTTGGGCAGTGAAAGATAGGAGACCATTGTCTCGCTGTATGGACAACGAATGCCTTCAGCTAACAAGGCACAAGCGTTATGCGTACTTCGGTAGTTTCCGCTTCGTAAAGCCCGTGCATGCTTGCAGTTAGAGTCACTTTGGACTCGGTGCCAACAAAGGCGCGCCCTCTCGCAGCAGCCTGCGCTGTGCCCATGAGGATACGCCGAAGACTTTACATCGTTTTCGGGATCTTCCAGCACTTATGTTACTTTGCCGTCGCCTCCCAACCCAACGTCAGCGCTGACGAAGGAAGGCTGCGTGGCTGGGAAATCCCAGCAGGAAAATCTGAGGCTTTCGCACACCCCGATACCTACGCAAGCAGCTCCCTTTCTGCGAGCGCTCCAAGCGTTACCCGACACGTTGAGCCCGCCCAAAATAAAGTGGCACAAGTGCGCACACGGCAGCCCGAAATCACCTAGAGACGCCTTTTCATGCTGTTTTGATTCCTGATAGCCCAGTGTCGGGAGGTTCTTTGGGACTGGAAAAGGTGCTGCCGCTGTAAAATCCCCTGCATCACCGTTTTGCTTGCTCTCTGCATATCACGCTCAGGCTCTGCTGGCTTCCCTTAAACTGTCGCAAGATCTTTTCAACGCCACTATCGCACTTGCTGTACCGCCTCAGGAACAACCGAACGAAGTCAAAGCCACAGAAGAACACACCACATCTTGCCGGGCATTAGGCATCTGGGTGTGCATCATTGTTGCCCTTTCGATGGCCTCACTCTGCATTTACGGGGTTTGCGTACTAATCCGGAGGTGCAAGGCCTGCTCGACAAGCAACCAAACGCTTTCTGCCACCTTCTCTCCACGCCATCCGGCAGAACCTGTATCGCTACCCCCATTACCACTGCATGCACTTGGACGCCCAAACTTCAAAGACATACAAGACAGCAAGAACACCTCCAGCGCAGCTCATGGCAGTTTCCGTCATCACGGGCCTCCCCTCAAGCATCCTGGGCCAATTCGAGAGCAGATCAGACTCCCCCCTCTCCCAGCCACAATGCAGTCCAAAGGCAACCTCGAACTCCCAGCTTCATTGCCAATCGCTCACCTTTGTCTTCAGCAGTATGCAGGCCAACAGAAATGCGCAGAGTCCCCTTTGCCTCCTCCTCTTGGCTTGTCAAACACCCCCAAAAAACACCGTCTTGGGGATTTTTGGAGGCGCCCCTGACTCGAGCTGCCAAAGGCACGAACATCTACCTTTTTCCTAGTCAGGATAATGCTACTTACGACACAGCTAGACCCTTCCTTCTTCGGAGCTCTTGAAGAAACTGAATGCGGAAAGGCAGCTATGTAGCAGGTCCGCCCGTAGTTTAGAAAGCCAGTGGCTGCGCGGCCTCCACCCAAAGTCACATCGAATCCCGCAGACCATACAGGGTCTAGCCACCCTTCCTCAGTCGCCCAGAACTCAAAGTCTGCTGGCAGAAACAACGCCCCGCTCCCAGTGTAACCTGCGAAGGGGAAAAGCCAACCATGGTTAGGTTCAGTGGACAGTGCAGCAAGCAGGGTCTAGAGCGACCTGCTGCTGGCCTCCACATTCAAATACCTTCAAAAACAACACAGCGTGAAGGTGTTGAGCTTCCATCCTACATTGAGGAGCAAGGGCAGCAGCTCATCTAGGTTAAAGCTCGTTAGCAAACGCAAGCCGTGCTTGTGCCCCACCACGCTGGCGAAACAGGAGCGCAGTTCGTCCTAAGCTGCTGGCGAGCTAGAGCTGCCACAGTGGGCTCTGTTTAATCCCCCGACCCTCTAAAAGTGATGCTCCGCAAAGGTGAGCTAGCTTGAAATGTATGTGCCAGACTTCGGCTTCCTGCTGCCAAGATGCGCACCGCCTCTCTACAATGAAGGTGACCCCGGCAAGACCCAGGGTGGAAATTCAGCACTGTTGCCAAACCAAGGTCGACGGACCCTCACGCTTTTTTTGGCAAAACCTTCCCTTTCAGCATTTTACCTAGACGGATGCTGGTTCAACAATTTTGTACTTTTCCACGAACCCAATGCACACCATCGGCCCGATGCCCGCACGTGCGCAAGCCGGTAGTCACGTGTATCTCACATTATTATATCTTCTAGTTAGGGATGAATCTTTCAAATCCACGTTTTCAGCTCGCCTCCAGATGGGCTTCAGAGCCGGGAGCTGCCTGAACCTGCGCGTGTCTGGGCTTGGCCTTCCACAGCACAACGCCCAACGCAAACTCGATGAACTCGTCAGGACGGACCAAAACGAACAATTCGTTGTGGGATATGCGATGCGGACAATTTAAAAAGAACGACTAGCTCCTATTTCCACTGGGGGGTGCAGAACAGGCTTTTCGCATTGCTCATCGGCAGCAGAACCATGATGGGGCCCTGCCGTCGAGTTATGCTCAAACCGCAGCTGTCGACCGGACCACTGCGGCGGTCACCGTTACTCTCTGTCACCACAACTACACACAACCATAATACCAGACATTTTGTCTTCGACTTTTCCAATGAATTGCTTTTTTTATTTGAACTCGCAAGCTTCTGATTATCTTGAACGCTTTGGTTTCTTTGCACTCTAGACAAATCTAAATCTGAATGTGCGAGCATTGGGTCTTCGGTCACGTTGGATTATTTCCCTGCGCAACCACACGGTATGAGCATTTCATATCTGTTCCATCCTTATCATCTTTAAAGTGCCTAACCGATCGCCCTGTTGTAAACTTTTCGGATGCAAATTGCACAGCCTTTCCTCTTCTGTCCCTGCCAGGTCTGGCACACGGTCAACTAGTAGGCCTGCCACTCATAGGGATGTTTTCGTGCCGATCTGCTCAAACGATAGGAAAGATTGAAGGCGCAATCACCTACTCAGCAAAACGCATACTTTATGGTTCTTCCCTGCAGGCGTCCGGAAAATGAGCAGCACCCGTTCGAACTCTGAGTTCTTGGGCCTACCGCATCGCACCCACCTCGTCCATACGCCCTTGAAACGGCACCTACGTAAGCTGCCAAATCCTTCCTTCTGCGTACCTATAGTCACCTGCACACCCACATTAAACGCAAACACTTCTACCTCACGTCTTGGGCAGTGAAAGATAGGAGACCATTGTCTCGCTGTATGGACAACGAATGCCTTCAGCTAACAAGGCACAAGCGTTATGCGTACTTCGGTAGTTTCCGCTTCGTAAAGCCCGTGCATGCTTGCAGTTAGAGTCACTTTGGACTCGGTGCCAACAAAGGCGCGCCCTCTCGCAGCAGCCTGCGCTGTGCCCATGAGGATACGCCGAAGACTTTACATCGTTTTCGGGATCTTCCAGCACTTATGTTACTTTGCCGTCGCCTCCCAACCCAACGTCAGCGCTGACGAAGGAAGGCTGCGTGGCTGGGAAATCCCAGCAGGAAAATCTGAGGCTTTCGCACACCCCGATACCTACGCAAGCAGCTCCCTTTCTGCGAGCGCTCCAAGCGTTACCCGACACGTTGAGCCCGCCCAAAATAAAGTGGCACAAGTGCGCACACGGCAGCCCGAAATCACCTAGAGACGCCTTTTCATGCTGTTTTGATTCCTGATAGCCCAGTGTCGGGAGGTTCTTTGGGACTGGAAAAGGTGCTGCCGCTGTAAAATCCCCTGCATCACCGTTTTGCTTGCTCTCTGCATATCACGCTCAGGCTCTGCTGGCTTCCCTTAAACTGTCGCAAGATCTTTTCAACGCCACTATCGCACTTGCTGTACCGCCTCAGGAACAACCGAACGAAGTCAAAGCCACAGAAGAACACACCACATCTTGCCGGGCATTAGGCATCTGGGTGTGCATCATTGTTGCCCTTTCGATGGCCTCACTCTGCATTTACGGGGTTTGCGTACTAATCCGGAGGTGCAAGGCCTGCTCGACAAGCAACCAAACGCTTTCTGCCACCTTCTCTCCACGCCATCCGGCAGAACCTGTATCGCTACCCCCATTACCACTGCATGCACTTGGACGCCCAAACTTCAAAGACATACAAGACAGCAAGAACACCTCCAGCGCAGCTCATGGCAGTTTCCGTCATCACGGGCCTCCCCTCAAGCATCCTGGGCCAATTCGAGAGCAGATCAGACTCCCCCCTCTCCCAGCCACAATGCAGTCCAAAGGCAACCTCGAACTCCCAGCTTCATTGCCAATCGCTCACCTTTGTCTTCAGCAGTATGCAGGCCAACAGAAATGCGCAGAGTCCCCTTTGCCTCCTCCTCTTGGCTTGTCAAACACCCCCAAAAAACACCGTCTTGGGGATTTTTGGAGGCGCCCCTGACTCGAGCTGCCAAAGGCACGAACATCTACCTTTTTCCTAGTCAGGATAATGCTACTTACGACACAGCTAGACCCTTCCTTCTTCGGAGCTCTTGAAGAAACTGAATGCGGAAAGGCAGCTATGTAGCAGGTCCGCCCGTAGTTTAGAAAGCCAGTGGCTGCGCGGCCTCCACCCAAAGCCACATCGAATCCCGCAGACCATACAGGGTCTAGCCACCCTTCCTCAGTCGCCCAGAACTCAAAGTCTGCTGGCAGAAACAACGCCCCGCTCCCAGTGTAACCTGCGAAGGGGAAAAGCCAACCATGGTTAGGTTCAGTGGACAGTGCAGCAAGCAGGGTCTAGAGCGACCTGCTGCTGGCCTCCACATTCAAATACCTTCAAAAACAACACAGCGTGAAGGTGTTGAGCTTCCATCCTACATTGAGGAGCAAGGGCAGCAGCTCATCTAGGTTAAAGCTCGTTAGCAAACGCAAGCCGTGCTTGTGCCCCACCACGCTGGCGAAACAGGAGCGCAGTTCGTCCTAAGCTGCTGGCGAGCTAGAGCTGCCACAGTGGGCTCTGTTTAATCCCCCGACCCTCTAAAAGTGATGCTCCGCAAAGGTGAGCTAGCTTGAAATGTATGTGCCAGACTTCGGCTTCCTGCTGCCAAGATGCGCACCGCCTCTCTACAATGAAGGTGACCCCGGCAAGACCCAGGGTGGAAATTCAGCACTGTTGCCAAACCAAGGTCGACGGACCCTCACGCTTTTTTTGGCAAAACCTTCCCTTTCAGCATTTTACCTAGACGGATGCTGGTTCAACAATTTTGTACTTTTCCACGAACCCAATGCACACCATCGGCCCGATGCCCGCACGTGCGCAAGCCGGTAGTCACGTGTATCTCACATTATTATATCTTCTAGTTAGGGATGAATCTTTCAAATCCACGTTTTCAGCTCGCCTCCAGATGGGCTTCAGAGCCGGGAGCTGCCTGAACCTGCGCGTGTCTGGGCTTGGCCTTCCACAGCACAACGCCCAACGCAAACTCGATGAACTCGTCAGGACGGACCAAAACGAACAATTCGTTGTGGGATATGCGATGCGGACAATTTAAAAAGAACGACTAGCTCCTATTTCCACTGGGGGGTGCAGAACAGGCTTTTCGCATTGCTCATCGGCAGCAGAACCATGATGGGGCCCTGCCGTCGAGTTATGCTCAAACCGCAGCTGTCGACCGGACCACTGCGGCGGTCACCGTTACTCTCTGTCACCACAACTACACACAACCATAATACCAGACATTTTGTCTTCGACTTTTCCAATGAATTGTTTTTTTTATTTGAACTCGCAAGCTTCTGATTATCTTGAACGCTTTGGTTTCTTTGCACTCTAGGCAAATCTAAATCTGAATGTGCGAGCATTGGGTCTTCGGTCACGTTGGATTATTTCCCTGCGCAACCACACGGTATGAGCATTTCATATCTGTTCCATCCTTATCATCTTTAAAGTGCCTAACCGATCGCCCTGTTGTAAACTTTTCGGATGCAAATTGCACAGCCTTTCCTCTTCTGTCCCTGCCAGGTCTGGCACACGGTCAACTAGTAGGCCTGCCACTCATAGGGATGTTTTCGTGCCGATCTGCTCAAACGATAGGAAAGATTGAAGGCGCAATCACCTACTCAGCAAAACGCATACTTTATGGTTCTTCCCTGCAGGCGTCCGGAAAATGAGCAGCACCCGTTCGAACTCTGAGTTCTTGGGCCTACCGCATCGGACCCACCTCGTCCATACGCCCTTGAAACGGCACCTACGTAAGCTGCCAAATCCTTCCTTCTGCGTACCTATAGTCACCTGCACACCCACATTAAACGCAAACACTTCTACCTCACGTCTTGGGCAGTGAAAGATAGGAGACCATTGTCTCGCTGTATGGACAACGAATGCCTTCAGCTAACAAGGCACAAGCGTTATGCGTACTTCGGTAGTTTCCGCTTCGTAAAGCCCGTGCATGCTTGCAGTTAGAGTCACTTTGGACTCGGTGCCAACAAAGGCGCGCCCTCTCGCAGCAGCCTGCGCTGTGCCCATGAGGATACGCCGAAGACTTTACATCGTTTTCGGGATCTTCCAGCACTTATGTTACTTTGCCGTCGCCTCCCAACCCAACGTCAGCGCTGACGAAGGAAGGCTGCGTGGCTGGGAAATCCCAGCAGGAAAATCTGAGGCTTTCGCACACCCCGATACCTACGCAAGCAGCTCCCTTTCTGCGAGCGCTCCAAGCGTTACCCGACACGTTGAGCCCGCCCAAAATAAAGTGGCACAAGTGCGCACACGGCAGCCCGAAATCACCTAGAGACGCCTTTTCATGCTGTTTTGATTCCTGATAGCCCAGTGTCGGGAGGTTCTTTGGGACTGGAAAAGGTGCTGCCGCTGTAAAATCCCCTGCATCACCGTTTTGCTTGCTCTCTGCATATCACGCTCAGGCTCTGCTGGCTTCCCTTAAACTGTCGCAAGATCTTTTCAACGCCACTATCGCACTTGCTGTACCGCCTCAGGAACAACCGAACGAAGTCAAAGCCACAGAAGAACACACCACATCTTGCCGGGCATTAGGCATCTGGGTGTGCATCATTGTTGCCCTTTCGATGGCCTCACTCTGCATTTACGGGGTTTGCGTACTAATCCGGAGGTGCAAGGCCTGCTCGACAAGCAACCAAACGCTTTCTGCCACCTTCTCTCCACGCCATCCGGCAGAACCTGTATCGCTACCCCCATTACCACTGCATGCACTTGGACGCCCAAACTTCAAAGACATACAAGACAGCAAGAACACCTCCAGCGCAGCTCATGGCAGTTTCCGTCATCACGGGCCTCCCCTCAAGCATCCTGGGCCAATTCGAGAGCAGATCAGACTCCCCCCTCTCCCAGCCACAATGCAGTCCAAAGGCAACCTCGAACTCCCAGCTTCATTGCCAATCGCTCACCTTTGTCTTCAGCAGTATGCAGGCCAACAGAAATGCGCAGAGTCCCCTTTGCCTCCTCCTCTTGGCTTGTCAAACACCCCCAAAAAACACCGTCTTGGGGATTTTTGGAGGCGCCCCTGACTCGAGCTGCCAAAGGCACGAACATCTACCTTTTTCCTAGTCAGGATAATGCTACTTACGACACAGCTAGACCCTTCCTTCTTCGGAGCTCTTGAAGAAACTGAATGCGGAAAGGCAGCTATGTAGCAGGTCCGCCCGTAGTTTAGAAAGCCAGTGGCTGCGCGGCCTCCACCCAAAGCCACATCGAATCCCGCAGACCATACAGGGTCTAGCCACCCTTCCTCAGTCGCCCAGAACTCAAAGTCTGCTGGCAGAAACAACGCCCCGCTCCCAGTGTAACCTGCGAAGGGGAAAAGCCAACCATGGTTAGGTTCAGTGGACAGTGCAGCAAGCAGGGTCTAGAGCGACCTGCTGCTGGCCTCCACATTCAAATACCTTCAAAAACAACACAGCGTGAAGGTGTTGAGCTTCCATCCTACATTGAGGAGCAAGGGCAGCAGCTCATCTAGGTTAAAGCTCGTTAGCAAACGCAAGCCGTGCTTGTGCCCCACCACGCTGGCGAAACAGGAGCGCAGTTCGTCCTAAGCTGCTGGCGAGCTAGAGCTGCCACAGTGGGCTCTGTTTAATCCCCCGACCCTCTAAAAGTGATGCTCCGCAAAGGTGAGCTAGCTTGAAATGTATGTGCCAGACTTCGGCTTCCTGCTGCCAAGATGCGCACCGCCTCTCTACAATGAAGGTGACCCCGGCAAGACCCAGGGTGGAAATTCAGCACTGTTGCCAAACCAAGGTCGACGGACCCTCACGCTTTTTTTGGCAAAACCTTCCCTTTCAGCATTTTACCTAGACGGATGCTGGTTCAACAATTTTGTACTTTTCCACGAACCCAATGCACACCATCGGCCCGATGCCCGCACGTGCGCAAGCCGGTAGTCACGTGTATCTCACATTATTATATCTTCTAGTTAGGGATGAATCTTTCAAATCCACGTTTTCAGCTCGCCTCCAGATGGGCTTCAGAGCCGGGAGCTGCCTGAACCTGCGCGTGTCTGGGCTTGGCCTTCCACAGCACAACGCCCAACGCAAACTCGATGAACTCGTCAGGACGGACCAAAACGAACAATTCGTTGTGGGATATGCGATGCGGACAATTTAAAAAGAACGACTAGCTCCTATTTCCACTGGGGGGTGCAGAACAGGCTTTTCGCATTGCTCATCGGCAGCAGAACCATGATGGGGCCCTGCCGTCGAGTTATGCTCAAACCGCAGCTGTCGACCGGACCACTGCGGCGGTCACCGTTACTCTCTGTCACCACAACTACACACAACCATAATACCAGACATTTTGTCTTCGACTTTTCCAATGAATTGCTTTTTTATTTGAACTCGCAAGCTTCTGATTATCTTGAACGCTTTGGTTTCTTTGCACTCTAGACAAATCTAAATCTGAATGTGCGAGCATTGGGTCTTCGGTCACGTTGGATTATTTCCCTGCGCAATTGGATTATTTCCCTGCGCAACCACACGGTATGAGCATTTCATATCTGTTCCATCCTTATCATCTTTAAAGTGCCTAACCGATCGCCCTGTTGTAAACTTTTCGGATGCAAATTGCACAGCCTTTCCTCTTCTGTCCCTGCCAGGTCTGGCACACGGTCAACTAGTAGGCCTGCCACTCATAGGGATGTTTTCGTGCCGATCTGCTCAAACGATAGGAAAGATTGAAGGCGCAATCACCTACTCAGCAAAACGCATACTTTATGGTTCTTCCCTGCAGGCGTCCGGAAAATGAGCAGCACCCGTTCGAACTCTGAGTTCTTGGGCCTACCGCATCGGACCCACCTCGTCCATACGCCCTTGAAACGGCACCTACGTAAGCTGCCAAATCCTTCCTTCTGCGTACCTATAGTCACCTGCACACCCACATTAAACGCAAACACTTCTACCTCACGTCTTGGGCAGTGAAAGATAGGAGACCATTGTCTCGCTGTATGGACAACGAATGCCTTCAGCTAACAAGGCACAAGCGTTATGCGTACTTCGGTAGTTTCCGCTTCGTAAAGCCCGTGCATGCTTGCAGTTAGAGTCACTTTGGACTCGGTGCCAACAAAGGCGCGCCCTCTCGCAGCAGCCTGCGCTGTGCCCATGAGGATACGCCGAAGACTTTACATCGTTTTCGGGATCTTCCAGCACTTATGTTACTTTGCCGTCGCCTCCCAACCCAACGTCAGCGCTGACGAAGGAAGGCTGCGTGGCTGGGAAATCCCAGCAGGAAAATCTGAGGCTTTCGCACACCCCGATACCTACGCAAGCAGCTCCCTTTCTGCGAGCGCTCCAAGCGTTACCCGACACGTTGAGCCCGCCCAAAATAAAGTGGCACAAGTGCGCACACGGCAGCCCGAAATCACCTAGAGACGCCTTTTCATGCTGTTTTGATTCCTGATAGCCCAGTGTCGGGAGGTTCTTTGGGACTGGAAAAGGTGCTGCCGCTGTAAAATCCCCTGCATCACCGTTTTGCTTGCTCTCTGCATATCACGCTCAGGCTCTGCTGGCTTCCCTTAAACTGTCGCAAGATCTTTTCAACGCCACTATCGCACTTGCTGTACCGCCTCAGGAACAACCGAACGAAGTCAAAGCCACAGAAGAACACACCACATCTTGCCGGGCATTAGGCATCTGGGTGTGCATCATTGTTGCCCTTTCGATGGCCTCACTCTGCATTTACGGGGTTTGCGTACTAATCCGGAGGTGCAAGGCCTGCTCGACAAGCAACCAAACGCTTTCTGCCACCTTCTCTCCACGCCATCCGGCAGAACCTGTATCGCTACCCCCATTACCACTGCATGCACTTGGACGCCCAAACTTCAAAGACATACAAGACAGCAAGAACACCTCCAGCGCAGCTCATGGCAGTTTCCGTCATCACGGGCCTCCCCTCAAGCATCCTGGGCCAATTCGAGAGCAGATCAGACTCCCCCCTCTCCCAGCCACAATGCAGTCCAAAGGCAACTTCGAACTCCCAGCTTCATTGCCAATCGCTCACCTTTGTCTTCAGCAGTATGCAGGCCAACAGAAATGCGCAGAGTCCCCTTTGCCTCCTCCTCTTGGCTTGTCAAACACCCCCAAAAAACACCGTCTTGGGGATTTTTGGAGGCGCCCCTGACTCGAGCTGCCAAAGGCACGAACATCTACCTTTTTCCTAGTCAGGATAATGCTACTTACGACACAGCTAGACCCTTCCTTCTTCGGAGCTCTTGAAGAAACTGAATGCGGAAAGGCAGCTATGTAGCAGGTCCGCCCGTAGTTTAGAAAGCCAGTGGCTGCGCGGCCTCCACCCAAAGCCACATCGAATCCCGCAGACCATACAGGGTCTAGCCACCCTTCCTCAGTCGCCCAGAACTCAAAGTCTGCTGGCAGAAACAACGCCCCGCTCCCAGTGTAACCTGCGAAGGGGAAAAGCCAACCATGGTTAGGTTCAGTGGACAGTGCAGCAAGCAGGGTCTAGAGCGACCTGCTGCTGGCCTCCACATTCAAATACCTTCAAAAACAACACAGCGTGAAGGTGTTGAGCTTCCATCCTACATTGAGGAGCAAGGGCAGCAGCTCATCTAGGTTAAAGCTCGTTAGCAAACGCAAGCCGTGCTTGTGCCCCACCACGCTGGCGAAACAGGAGCGCAGTTCGTCCTAAGCTGCTGGCGAGCTAGAGCTGCCACAGTGGGCTCTGTTTAATCCCCCGACCCTCTAAAAGTGATGCTCCGCAAAGGTGAGCTAGCTTGAAATGTATGTGCCAGACTTCGGCTTCCTGCTGCCAAGATGCGCACCGCCTCTCTACAATGAAGGTGACCCCGGCAAGACCCAGGGTGGAAATTCAGCACTGTTGCCAAACCAAGGTCGACGGACCCTCACGCTTTTTTTGGCAAAACCTTCCCTTTCAGCATTTTACCTAGACGGATGCTGGTTCAACAATTCCGTACTTTTCCACGAACCCGATGCACACCATCGGCCCGATGCCCGCACGTGCGCAAGCCGGTAGTCACGTGTATCTCACATTATTATATCTTCTAGTTAGGGATGAATCTTTCAAATCCACGTTTTCAGCTCGCCTCCAGATGGGCTTCAGAGCCGGGAGCTGCCTGAACCTGCGCGTGTCTGGGCTTGGCCTTCCACAGCACAACGCCCAACGCAAACTCGATGAACTCGTCAGGACGGACCAAAACGAACAATTCGTTGTGGGATATGCGATGCGGACAATTTAAAAAGAACGACTAGCTCCTATTTCCACTGGGGGGTGCAGAACAGGCTTTTCGCATTGCTCATCGGCAGCAGAACCATGATGGGGCCCTGCCGTCGAGTTATGCTCAAACCGCAGCTGTCGACCGGACCACTGCGGCGGTCACCGTTACTCTCTGTCACCACAACTACACACAACCATAATACCAGACATTTTGTCTTCGACTTTTCCAATGAATTGTTTTTTTTATTTGAACTCGCAAGCTTCTGATTATCTTGAACGCTTTGGTTTCTTTGCACTCTAGACAAATCTAAATCTGAATGTGCGAGCATTGGGTCTTCGGTCACGTTGGATTATTTCCCTGCGCAACCACACGGTATGAGCATTTCATATCTGTTCCATCCTTATCATCTTTAAAGTGCCTAACCGATCGCCCTGTTGTAAACTTTTCGGATGCAAATTGCACAGCCTTTCCTCTTCTGTCCCTGCCAGGTCTGGCACACGGTCAACTAGTAGGCCTGCCACTCATAGGGATGTTTTCGTGCCGATCTGCTCAAACGATAGGAAAGATTGAAGGCGCAATCACCTACTCAGCAAAACGCATACTTTATGGTTCTTCCCTGCAGGCGTCCGGAAAATGAGCAGCACCCGTTCGAACTCTGAGTTCTTGGGCCTACCGCATCGGACCCACCTCGTCCATACGCCCTTGAAACGGCACCTACGTAAGCTGCCAAATCCTTCCTTCTGCGTACCTATAGTCACCTGCACACCCACATTAAACGCAAACACTTCTACCTCACGTCTTGGGCAGTGAAAGATAGGAGACCATTGTCTCGCTGTATGGACAACGAATGCCTTCAGCTAACAAGGCACAAGCGTTATGCGTACTTCGGTAGTTTCCGCTTCGTAAAGCCCGTGCATGCTTGCAGTTAGAGTCACTTTGGACTCGGTGCCAACAAAGGCGCGCCCTCTCGCAGCAGCCTGCGCTGTGCCCATGAGGATACGCCGAAGACTTTACATCGTTTTCGGGATCTTCCAGCACTTATGTTACTTTGCCGTCGCCTCCCAACCCAACGTCAGCGCTGACGAAGGAAGGCTGCGTGGCTGGGAAATCCCAGCAGGAAAATCTGAGGCTTTCGCACACCCCGATACCTACGCAAGCAGCTCCCTTTCTGCGAGCGCTCCAAGCGTTACCCGACACGTTGAGCCCGCCCAAAATAAAGTGGCACAAGTGCGCACACGGCAGCCCGAAATCACCTAGAGACGCCTTTTCATGCTGTTTTGATTCCTGATAGCCCAGTGTCGGGAGGTTCTTTGGGACTGGAAAAGGTGCTGCCGCTGTAAAATCCCCTGCATCACCGTTTTGCTTGCTCTCTGCATATCACGCTCAGGCTCTGCTGGCTTCCCTTAAACTGTCGCAAGATCTTTTCAACGCCACTATCGCACTTGCTGTACCGCCTCAGGAACAACCGAACGAAGTCAAAGCCACAGAAGAACACACCACATCTTGCCGGGCATTAGGCATCTGGGTGTGCATCATTGTTGCCCTTTCGATGGCCTCACTCTGCATTTACGGGGTTTGCGTACTAATCCGGAGGTGCAAGGCCTGCTCGATAAGCAACCAAACGCTTTCTGCCACCTTCTCTCCACGCCATCCGGCAGAACCTGTATCGCTACCCCCATTACCACTGCATGCACTTGGACGCCCAAACTTCAAAGACATACAAGACAGCAAGAACACCTCCAGCGCAGCTCATGGCAGTTTCCGTCATCACGGGCCTCCCCTCAAGCATCCTGGGCCAATTCGAGAGCAGATCAGACTCCCCCCTCTCCCAGCCACAATGCAGTCCAAAGGCAACTTCGAACTCCCAGCTTCATTGCCAATCGCTCACCTTTGTCTTCAGCAGTATGCAGGCCAACAGAAATGCGCAGAGTCCCCTTTGCCTCCTCCTCTTGGCTTGTCAAACACCCCCAAAAAACACCGTCTTGGGGATTTTTGGAGGCGCCCCTGACTCGAGCTGCCAAAGGCACGAACATCTACCTTTTTCCTAGTCAGGATAATGCTACTTACGACACAGCTAGACCCTTCCTTCTTCGGAGCTCTTGAAGAAACTGAATGCGGAAAGGCAGCTATGTAGCAGGTCCGCCCGTAGTTTAGAAAGCCAGTGGCTGCGCGGCCTCCACCCAAAGCCACATCGAATCCCGCAGACCATACAGGGTCTAGCCACCCTTCCTCAGTCGCCCAGAACTCAAAGTCTGCTGGCAGAAACAACGCCCCGCTCCCAGTGTAACCTGCGAAGGGGAAAAGCCAACCATGGTTAGGTTCAGTGGACAGTGCAGCAAGCAGGGTCTAGAGCGACCTGCTGCTGGCCTCCACATTCAAATACCTTCAAAAACAACACAGCGTGAAGGTGTTGAGCTTCCATCCTACATTGAGGAGCAAGGGCAGCAGCTCATCTAGGTTAAAGCTCGTTAGCAAACGCAAGCCGTGCTTGTGCCCCACCACGCTGGCGAAACAGGAGCGCAGTTCGTCCTAAGCTGCTGGCGAGCTAGAGCTGCCACAGTGGGCTCTGTTTAATCCCCCGACCCTCTAAAAGTGATGCTCCGCAAAGGTGAGCTAGCTTGAAATGTATGTGCCAGACTTCGGCTTCCTGCTGCCAAGATGCGCACCGCCTCTCTACAATGAAGGTGACCCCGGCAAGACCCAGGGTGGAAATTCAGCACTGTTGCCAAACCAAGGTCGACGGACCCTCACGCTTTTTTTGGCAAAACCTTCCCTTTCAGCATTTTACCTAGACGGATGCTGGTTCAACAATTCCGTACTTTTCCACGAACCCGATGCACACCATCGGCCCGATGCCCGCACGTGCGCAAGCCGGTAGTCACGTGTATCTCACATTATTATATCTTCTAGTTAGGGATGAATCTTTCAAATCCACGTTTTCAGCTCGCCTCCAGATGGGCTTCAGAGCCGGGAGCTGCCTGAACCTGCGCGTGTCTGGGCTTGGCCTTCCACAGCACAACGCCCAACGCAAACTCGATGAACTCGTCAGGACGGACCAAAACGAACAATTCGTTGTGGGATATGCGATGCGGACAATTTAAAAAGAACGACTAGCTCCTATTTCCACTGGGGGGTGCAGAACAGGCTTTTCGCATTGCTCATCGGCAGCAGAACCATGATGGGGCCCTGCCGTCGAGTTATGCTCAAACCGCAGCTGTCGACCGGACCACTGCGGCGGTCACCGTTACTCTCTGTCACCACAACTACACACAACCATAATACCAGACATTTTGTCTTCGACTTTTCCAATGAATTGTTTTTTTTATTTGAACTCGCAAGCTTCTGATTATCTTGAACGCTTTGGTTTCTTTGCACTCTAGACAAATCTAAATCTGAATGTGCGAGCATTGGGTCTTCGGTCACGTTGGATTATTTCCCTGCGCAACCACACGGTATGAGCATTTCATATCTGTTCCATCCTTATCATCTTTAAAGTGCCTAACCGATCGCCCTGTTGTAAACTTTTCGGATGCAAATTGCACAGCCTTTCCTCTTCTGTCCCTGCCAGGTCTGGCACACGGTCAACTAGTAGGCCTGCCACTCATAGGGATGTTTTCGTGCCGATCTGCTCAAACGATAGGAAAGATTGAAGGCGCAATCACCTACTCAGCAAAACGCATACTTTATGGTTCTTCCCTGCAGGCGTCCGGAAAATGAGCAGCACCCGTTCGAACTCTGAGTTCTTGGGCCTACCGCATCGGACCCACCTCGTCCATACGCCCTTGAAACGGCACCTACGTAAGCTGCCAAATCCTTCCTTCTGCGTACCTATAGTCACCTGCACACCCACATTAAACGCAAACACTTCTACCTCACGTCTTGGGCAGTGAAAGATAGGAGACCATTGTCTCGCTGTATGGACAACGAATGCCTTCAGCTAACAAGGCACAAGCGTTATGCGTACTTCGGTAGTTTCCGCTTCGTAAAGCCCGTGCATGCTTGCAGTTAGAGTCACTTTGGACTCGGTGCCAACAAAGGCGCGCCCTCTCGCAGCAGCCTGCGCTGTGCCCATGAGGATACGCCGAAGACTTTACATCGTTTTCGGGATCTTCCAGCACTTATGTTACTTTGCCGTCGCCTCCCAACCCAACGTCAGCGCTGACGAAGGAAGGCTGCGTGGGTGGGAAATCCCAGCAGGAAAATCTGAGGCTTTCGCACACCCCGATACCTACGCAAGCAGCTCCCTTTCTGCGAGCGCTCCAAGCGTTACCCGACACGTTGAGCCCGCCCAAAATAAAGTGGCACAAGTGCGCACACGGCAGCCCGAAATCACCTAGAGACGCCTTTTCATGCTGTTTTGATTCCTGATAGCCCAGTGTCGGGAGGTTCTTTGGGACTGGAAAAGGTGCTGCCGCTGTAAAATCCCCTGCATCACCGTTTTGCTTGCTCTCTGCATATCACGCTCAGGCTCTGCTGGCTTCCCTTAAACTGTCGCAAGATCTTTTCAACGCCACTATCGCACTTGCTGTACCGCCTCAGGAACAACCGAACGAAGTCAAAGCCACAGAAGAACACACCACATCTTGCCGGGCATTAGGCATCTGGGTGTGCATCATTGTTGCCCTTTCGATGGCCTCACTCTGCATTTACGGGGTTTGCGTACTAATCCGGAGGTGCAAGGCCTGCTCGACAAGCAACCAAACGCTTTCTGCCACCTTCTCTCCACGCCATCCGGCAGAACCTGTATCGCTACCCCCATTACCACTGCATGCACTTGGACGCCCAAACTTCAAAGACATACAAGACAGCAAGAACACCTCCAGCGCAGCTCGTGGCAGTTTCCGTCATCACGGGCCTCCCCTCAAGCATCCTGGGCCAATTCGAGAGCAGATCAGACTCCCCCCTCTCCCAGCCACAATGCAGTCCAAAGGCAACTTCGAACTCCCAGCTTCATTGCCAATCGCTCACCTTTGTCTTCAGCAGTATGCAGGCCAACAGAAATGCGCAGAGTCCCCTTTGCCTCCTCCTCTTGGCTTGTCAAACACCCCCAAAAAACACCGTCTTGGGGATTTTTGGAGGCGCCCCTGACTCGAGCTGCCAAAGGCACGAACATCTACCTTTTTCCTAGTCAGGATAATGCTACTTACGACACAGCTAGACCCTTCCTTCTTCGGAGCTCTTGAAGAAACTGAATGCGGAAAGGCAGCTATGTAGCAGGTCCGCCCGTAGTTTAGAAAGCCAGTGGCTGCGCGGCCTCCACCCAAAGCCACATCGAATCCCGCAGACCATACAGGGTCTAGCCACCCTTCCTCAGTCGCCCAGAACTCAAAGTCTGCTGGCAGAAACAACGCCCCGCTCCCAGTGTAACCTGCGAAGGGGAAAAGCCAACCATGGTTAGGTTCAGTGGACAGTGCAGCAAGCAGGGTCTAGAGCGACCTGCTGCTGGCCTCCACATTCAAATACCTTCA
This sequence comes from Eimeria praecox, assembly GCA_963920595.1. Taxonomy (NCBI): domain Eukaryota; phylum Apicomplexa; class Conoidasida; order Eucoccidiorida; family Eimeriidae; genus Eimeria; species Eimeria praecox. The sequence goes on from OY986948.1 coordinate 4,761,290, forward strand.
AAAACAACACAGCGTGAAGGTGTTGAGCTTCCATCCTACATTGAGGAGCAAGGGCAGCAGCTCATCTAGGTTAAAGCTCGTTAGCAAACGCAAGCCGTGCTTGTGCCCCACCACGCTGGCGAAACAGGAGCGCAGTTCGTCCTAAGCTGCTGGCGAGCTAGAGCTGCCACAGTGGGCTCTGTTTAATCCCCCGACCCTCTAAAAGTGATGCTCCGCAAAGGTGAGCTAGCTTGAAATGTATGTGCCAGACTTCGGCTTCCTGCTGCCAAGATGCGCACCGCCTCTCTACAATGAAGGTGACCCCGGCAAGACCCAGGGTGGAAATTCAGCACTGTTGCCAAACCAAGGTCGACGGACCCTCACGCTTTTTTTGGCAAAACCTTCCCTTTCAGCATTTTACCTAGACGGATGCTGGTTCAACAATTCCGTACTTTTCCACGAACCCGATGCACACCATCGGCCCGATGCCCGCACGTGCGCAAGCCGGTAGTCACGTGTATCTCACATTATTATATCTTCTAGTTAGGGATGAATCTTTCAAATCCACGTTTTCAGCTCGCCTCCAGATGGGCTTCAGAGCCGGGAGCTGCCTGAACCTGCGCGTGTCTGGGCTTGGCCTTCCACAGCACAACGCCCAACGCAAACTCGATGAACTCGTCAGGACGGACCAAAACGAACAATTCGTTGTGGGATATGCGATGCGGACAATTTAAAAAGAACGACTAGCTCCTATTTCCACTGGGGGGTGCAGAACAGGCTTTTCGCATTGCTCATCGGCAGCAGAACCATGATGGGGCCCTGCCGTCGAGTTATGCTCAAACCGCAGCTGTCGACCGGACCACTGCGGCGGTCACCGTTACTCTCTGTCACCACAACTACACACAACCATAATACCAGACATTTTGTCTTCGACTTTTCCAATGAATTGTTTTTTTTATTTGAACTCGCAAGCTTCTGATTATCTTGAACGCTTTGGTTTCTTTGCACTCTAGACAAATCTAAATCTGAATGTGCGAGCATTGGGTCTTCGGTCACGTTGGATTATTTCCCTGCGCAACCACACGGTATGAGCATTTCATATCTGTTCCATCCTTATCATCTTTAAAGTGCCTAACCGATCGCCCTGTTGTAAACTTTTCGGATGCAAATTGCACAGCCTTTCCTCTTCTGTCCCTGCCAGGTCTGGCACACGGTCAACTAGTAGGCCTGCCACTCATAGGGATGTTTTCGTGCCGATCTGCTCAAACGATAGGAAAGATTGAAGGCGCAATCACCTACTCAGCAAAACGCATACTTTATGGTTCTTCCCTGCAGGCGTCCGGAAAATGAGCAGCACCCGTTCGAACTCTGAGTTCTTGGGCCTACCGCATCGGACCCACCTCGTCCATACGCCCTTGAAACGGCACCTACGTAAGCTGCCAAATCCTTCCTTCTGCGTACCTATAGTCACCTGCACACCCACATTAAACGCAAACACTTCTACCTCACGTCTTGGGCAGTGAAAGATAGGAGACCATTGTCTCGCTGTATGGACAACGAATGCCTTCAGCTAACAAGGCACAAGCGTTATGCGTACTTCGGTAGTTTCCGCTTCGTAAAGCCCGTGCATGCTTGCAGTTAGAGTCACTTTGGACTCGGTGCCAACAAAGGCGCGCCCTCTCGCAGCAGCCTGCGCTGTGCCCATGAGGATACGCCGAAGACTTTACATCGTTTTCGGGATCTTCCAGCACTTATGTTACTTTGCCGTCGCCTCCCAACCCAACGTCAGCGCTGACGAAGGAAGGCTGCGTGGGTGGGAAATCCCAGCAGGAAAATCTGAGGCTTTCGCACACCCCGATACCTACGCAAGCAGCTCCCTTTCTGCGAGCGCTCCAAGCGTTACCCGACACGTTGAGCCCGCCCAAAATAAAGTGGCACAAGTGCGCACACGGCAGCCCGAAATCACCTAGAGACGCCTTTTCATGCTGTTTTGATTCCTGATAGCCCAGTGTCGGGAGGTTCTTTGGGACTGGAAAAGGTGCTGCCGCTGTAAAATCCCCTGCATCACCGTTTTGCTTGCTCTCTGCATATCACGCTCAGGCTCTGCTGGCTTCCCTTAAACTGTCGCAAGATCTTTTCAACGCCACTATCGCACTTGCTGTACCGCCTCAGGAACAACCGAACGAAGTCAAAGCCACAGAAGAACACACCACATCTTGCCGGGCATTAGGCATCTGGGTGTGCATCATTGTTGCCCTTTCGATGGCCTCACTCTGCATTTACGGGGTTTGCGTACTAATCCGGAGGTGCAAGGCCTGCTCGACAAGCAACCAAACGCTTTCTGCCACCTTCTCTCCACGCCATCCGGCAGAACCTGTATCGCTACCCCCATTACCACTGCATGCACTTGGACGCCCAAACTTCAAAGACATACAAGACAGCAAGAACACCTCCAGCGCAGCTCGTGGCAGTTTCCGTCATCACGGGCCTCCCCTCAAGCATCCTGGGCCAATTCGAGAGCAGATCAGACTCCCCCCTCTCCCAGCCACAATGCAGTCCAAAGGCAACTTCGAACTCCCAGCTTCATTGCCAATCGCTCACCTTTGTCTTCAGCAGTATGCAGGCCAACAGAAATGCGCAGAGTCCCCTTTGCCTCCTCCTCTTGGCTTGTCAAACACCCCCAAAAAACACCGTCTTGGGGATTTTTGGAGGCGCCCCTGACTCGAGCTGCCAAAGGCACGAACATCTACCTTTTTCCTAGTCAGGATAATGCTACTTACGACACAGCTAGACCCTTCCTTCTTCGGAGCTCTTGAAGAAACTGAATGCGGAAAGGCAGCTATGTAGCAGGTCCGCCCGTAGTTTAGAAAGCCAGTGGCTGCGCGGCCTCCACCCAAAGCCACATCGAATCCCGCAGACCATACAGGGTCTAGCCACCCTTCCTCAGTCGCCCAGAACTCAAAGTCTGCTGGCAGAAACAACGCCCCGCTCCCAGTGTAACCTGCGAAGGGGAAAAGCCAACCATGGTTAGGTTCAGTGGACAGTGCAGCAAGCAGGGTCTAGAGCGACCTGCTGCTGGCCTCCACATTCAAATACCTTCAAAAACAACACAGCGTGAAGGTGTTGAGCTTCCATCCTACATTGAGGAGCAAGGGCAGCAGCTCATCTAGGTTAAAGCTCGTTAGCAAACGCAAGCCGTGCTTGTGCCCCACCACGCTGGCGAAACAGGAGCGCAGTTCGTCCTAAGCTGCTGGCGAGCTAGAGCTGCCACAGTGGGCTCTGTTTAATCCCCCGACCCTCTAAAAGTGATGCTCCGCAAAGGTGAGCTAGCTTGAAATGTATGTGCCAGACTTCGGCTTCCTGCTGCCAAGATGCGCACCGCCTCTCTACAATGAAGGTGACCCCGGCAAGACCCAGGGTGGAAATTCAGCACTGTTGCCAAACCAAGGTCGACGGACCCTCACGCTTTTTTTGGCAAAACCTTCCCTTTCAGCATTTTACCTAGACGGATGCTGGTTCAACAATTCCGTACTTTTCCACGAACCCGATGCACACCATCGGCCCGATGCCCGCACGTGCGCAAGCCGGTAGTCACGTGTATCTCACATTATTATATCTTCTAGTTAGGGATGAATCTTTCAAATCCACGTTTTCAGCTCGCCTCCAGATGGGCTTCAGAGCCGGGAGCTGCCTGAACCTGCGCGTGTCTGGGCTTGGCCTTCCACAGCACAACGCCCAACGCAAACTCGATGAACTCGTCAGGACGGACCAAAACGAACAATTCGTTGTGGGATATGCGATGCGGACAATTTAAAAAGAACGACTAGCTCCTATTTCCACTGGGGGGTGCAGAACAGGCTTTTCGCATTGCTCATCGGCAGCAGAACCATGATGGGGCCCTGCCGTCGAGTTATGCTCAAACCGCAGCTGTCGACCGGACCACTGCGGCGGTCACCGTTACTCTCTGTCACCACAACTACACACAACCATAATACCAGACATTTTGTCTTCGACTTTTCCAATGAATTGTTTTTTTTATTTGAACTCGCAAGCTTCTGATTATCTTGAACGCTTTGGTTTCTTTGCACTCTAGACAAATCTAAATCTGAATGTGCGAGCATCATCTTTAAAGTGCCTAACCGATCACCCTGTTGTAAACTTTTCGGATGCAAATTGCACAGCCTTCCTGTTGCTGCGTTCATAGTCTTTGAGGTCAATGTAGACTGGCTTTACGCTCATAGAGATGTTGTCGTAAAGTTTTGCTGAACCGGGAAGAGAGCTTGCATGCTCACTCGGGTACTCAGCAAGATGAACACTGTGTAATTCTTGCCTGCAGGCATCAAGAAGTTTGGAGATGGGGATCTATCCACATCGGAATTTCGAGCTCTTGGACTCTAGTTCCCTCCTTTGCGCAAAGCCATTCATGGCTTTTGTAAAATTCTGCTTCACTGCTCGGCTACGACATATCACAGAACTTCGGTTTATGAGAAAGCGTACCGCGAAAAGAAGCGAACACCTTCAAGCACAGGCTTTTACATCCGGTACACAGCTTCTTCAACCGTCTTACTTTCCCTTCCCTTTTACTCATATCAAAGATTGCCGGTGTTCCTCTTCACGTTTTGCTTTGATGAGCACCTTCATTTTCGTTTTTGTTTGCGTAGCAAGAGCCCTCCGATCTCATTTGCCATTTAATATTTTCGTGGTACCATTCATATACGCTTGCATACAGCACGCATGCCAAGTTACAATCGCACAAGCATCCTGTAGTTACTTTCCCACCCATTTTAATATTGCATTCTGAGCTTCTGCTCATCGTCATTTGTGTCTTCTTAATGTATCTCCCTCAGAGTTTTCTGGCCGCTAGAAGTGCTTTGCGCAAGCAACGATGCTTCCAGAGGTGCATTGTACTTCTTAAAGGCCTTAACTCTTCCAATTTTAACGGATGGCACTCCCGAAGGAGGCTCTTCCGTAAATATTGCCGGGTTTTTCATCGCCATGTTCCAATATTTCAACACCTTCCTCCAGTTCTCTCTCTAAGCTCGCCGCATGCTGCTGAAAATCCAGTAGTTGCGCCTTCTCTCTCCATGCACTCTTCTGCTCTGTAAGACTGATGCGACACTCACAGTCGTTATTTGTTCCTCGCACCACTGATGTTCTTTTCCCCCTTTCGAGAAAACATAGTAACCGTTCCTTGCTTCCCAACTGCCCCGACTACATCGCGTACAACATGACGATGCATCCCTCAATCCAACAGTAACAAAACCAGCACAGCACTGCATCTGGGATTCAATTTGAACCCCAAATGCAGTGCTTTGCTGCATTGTGCTCCTTGCCAAACAGACAGACGCCTCGCCCTCATCGCTACAGCTGCACTTGATCCAGAGGTACATACTTTCGACCCCTGAGGGACGCATCTTCAACCCCAGGGTGATCTCCTGCAGCTAACACCGCTGCCAGGCATCTCGTCCTCTTCGGCGTGGAAATTCGTGCATGTTTTCTGCTGTTCCCCCTTTGCCATATCTACTTTGGGTGCTCATCCAATTGCATTTTACTGGGTTGAAAGGGCTCACTTGTTGCAACAGCGAGCCATAATACAACCAGAACCCCAATTAACCACTACTCCTGTCAGTCTTATCACTCTCCTGTCTCTCTTCATCGCTGCCAGTTTGTCAGTAATCGCAACCAACTGCATCACCTCTACAGACTGCCTAATGAGTGTGTCCAATTGTTGCTCATTGCCACTATCTAATTTTTCTACGACAGATGTTTCCCTTACCCTAATGCTCTGCTGATTATCTTCAACAGTTGCCCGATCTAAGCTACCGAGACACCGCCGCCTTCTGTTACTAGCCACCCTCTGTTAGTAACAGCTACAACTCGCTGAAGACTGGGTTGCCGTTGCCACTCTAAGCACAATAGCCTCTACTGTTATTACTACGACCGACGACTACAACACTGAAGAGCTGCAACTCTCGGTATCCCGTGCGACGCAAATTCCCGCGTGCACCAAAGGATGGAGGCCTTACAGGGCAATTCTTTGTGCAAAGTCTGCGTTTGCAGTAGGCAAGGCACTTTACTGCCTGGCCGCTGAAGACGCCTTAAACTTACAATAAACTAGAAACTGATATATGCCAATAGCCAGTTCCCTTCCTTATGTGTAAAGACGAGGCAATATAATACTGTTCGTTCAACCAGTATCAGCCGTTCGCCTTCGCCGACGTCGGTATGCGGTGGCAACGGCGGCGTAAATGTGCAACACGAAGCCTGGTTGCATAGCAACGCAATACTGCACGGTACTTTATGGGAAACCTAAGGAGCAAACTGCTACTTGCCACCCTCCTGTGAAATAAAACGACACCGCGCCTAAAACTCCTACGCTTCGATCTAGAATGGCAATAACCGCATGCACTTGCCTGGATGTGTCGATGGGTTCAAACGGTAGCTCGGATGAAAGTGACTCCCTTGAATCTTCATGCATAGTCCCTGTGCTGCTTCTTGATTGAAGATCCAGCATATTGGATGGCGGGTGAGCAAACTTCGAGTTTGAGCGACGCATATCGCACACATTGGCGTCAAATGCGCTATGAACGGTAAAAATCGTGACTTCGCGGTGAATTACGCGGATTGTCTTCAGATGGACGAATGCTACATGCTGGCTGTAATACACACACATGCTCACACATGCTAGGACTTGAGCACACTGGAAAATATGAAATACACAACTGCTTGTTTCGGGCACAGCTATCATGCTCTGCATTTCGCGTTCCATCGGCAATACACGGATGCCATAACTACGCTGTAGCTATAGCAACACATCGTGGGGAGCAAGCAACACAGCGCCCCTGGGTTTTCTGATGACTTCACGAGCTGCAATAGTGCAACGGCCTGCAACGACGACAACAAATACACTTACTCGAAGCAGCGAGGCTCACTGTGCTCCTCCCTTTGAAAGGAAATTTTAAATTCTTTGGAGCAGCAAATCTGACCTGGCACGCCGTTGCTCTCTATATCATTCCCCACCAGAACGTCAAGTCCCCAGAGGTCATATCGGAGGCGTCTGCTGCCAATTACTCCACCAACGCATGAGCCCACGTGCAAACCGATGCGCATGTTGAGACCTGGCACCTGCATTTCTTCTCTAACCGCCTGCACGTGCTCTAGCATCTGCCTTGCCATGCAAAGAATCCTGCATGCCTTGTCTGTTTCCTGGCGGTCACGGCAGCACCCAGAGTCCCCTCCGCACACAGCCTCCCACTGTGAACGCCACTGAGAATTCGAAACCTCCTCTGTCTGTCCCCCAACGCGAGGAGCAACGCTGGGACCACTGAAGGCTTCTGGGTGCTTTGAAAAGGGTTCCTGCGCTGGCGAATCGATGTGCAAGCCTGAGACAGCTACATACGCGTCTCCGATTGTGCAGAGCTTGTACAGATTTAGCATTATGGTGTCTCTGTCGAAGCGGGTAAACAGACGCTGAACACACATACTGCAATGCATGCAACTGATGAGCCTTTGAGGTGGTGCCCTGCCTGACAGAAAACTGCACAACCTGCATTCTCCACAGGCGAAGCAACCTCAGCCCCTGGAAGCGCTAGCACACGCTTACTTGCAGCAGGGAGAGCACTTGCTCGGCACTAACGCTCCTGGACCAAGCAGTAAACCCGCAGATGTCCGCAAAGAGAAATGCCAGTGACTCGTGTGAGTACGCCAACCTCAAATTGTCGTTCTGAAACTCAATAAGTAGCTCTTTAGGAAGCATATCATTCAGAAGCTCTAAGCTGCGCCGTTCCAATGCGCTCGCCTCCTGGTTAACGATGTACGTTTGCCGGTCGTCATGCTCCTGCACAGGCCCACATGACTGAACAGTTCACCTCTGCGGCAAGTGCCCTAGCGAGTCAGTACACAAATTTGAGGGAACTGGTTGGGCGGGGTGTGGGGGGGGGTGGGGGGCGGGTTGAATAGAAACGAACGTACTCGAACATAGCAAGATATCAGATTAACCACGAGCAGCAGGCACACTATCAACATGCCGCGAAGGCGCTCCGTTGTCGGCTGAGAAACTAGCATAGCACTGCTGACGCTCGCCTGCGTTCGCATCAGTCCAGAACCATTTTAACAAAAGAGCAGAGTAGGCCTTTTTCGCTGTTCGCTCAAGCAATACGCCGGTACATCGCAGAACACCATCCGTCTTACTGTTATTAAAAGAGCATCCACAAAAATGATATGTTGGAACAAAAGGCCAGTATTGTGGTGAATTAATGTTAGGAAGAAAGAAAGCTCCACTGTATCGGCCGTGTGCCACTCAGAGGCGATCTTCTTCCTGAATAGCCACAGCAGTGCAATGCGTTCCCAAAGGAAGCAACATAAACAGGTGCTTTCTCGTAATTTCAGCTTCGCTTAGCTTCCGCGCTTAGCCGACAGAGCCAGTGCTCTTGTCACTCGCACGTATACAACGAAGCTGTTTGCCGTTCTCCTAAAACATGTGCAGTTCACGTACCCTGGATCCCTCGCATTTGTCAGTACAAACGCCAAAGCGGCAAAAATAAATAGGAGATTGAGCCAAAATATTAACCAGCGAATTCCCATCCACTGAATGCAAGCACACGCATGACGGTTGCCTTCTCGCTGCGGCGACCACCCCCATCATGGGATGCACCATGGGATGCACCATGGTGTTGTACAGAACCCACTTCCCCCAAACAGTCCGCTAAAACCCTCCCCTTGCGTTGCATACTTACCGATATGCTCGCTCTTTGCCTGTAGTGAATGAGTAACCACAGCAAGAGGACTGTAGCAGCGACGAAAGACCTGGTGCTCCACACAAGCATGCGCTGAGTTTGGAACAACTCGCATGTGGCAGGTGATAGACGATCCATTGACAGAAAGGCGATAGATTCGTGCACAAACGCCACCTGCAAATTTACACATAGGTAACCTTTCCGCAAACACCGCTAAAGAGCCCACCCTGGGCGAGCTGGTCCCCCTCTCATGTGCCGATGTGCTACGAGGCTCTATCGTGCAGTTCAGAAGACCTCATGAACTGTCTGTCCTTCTTATCCCACCAAGAAGATGATGATGGCTTGTTCAATCGCGTTTATGTGCGCCTTGTCTGAGTAGAAACTGTGTTTGTAGCTGTCTTCCATGTCGCTCGAACAGAACCTTAGTCGCACCATATCGGTGCGCGCGTTCAATCCGAACGCCCTCGTCAACCTCGACGACAGCTTGAGTCGCCCAATATCGTCCTCTCCTCCATTTGCTAGCCTGCACAGCGGCTCTTCAAGATCAGTACGCCCAGCACCACCCGTTCCAGCCCTTCTCCAGGGATTATCTGCCGACGATGAAGCACTACGGCTGCGATTTCGGTTTGCCTGCCGTACCTGACTGCCACTTCGTCGGCGCCGGCTGCTTGAACCGAACTGCACTGGACTGAACACGGATGCCACCGCGTTTGTGATGCGTTGCATCCGCTCAGCCCCGCGCCACCGTGAAGAGCGCTCATTAGAAAGCGTAGAGCGCCCGTCTAAAGGAACTGACTCCTTTGCGAGTGAGACACACTCAGTGTTGCTGTCGCAGTCATTACGTCCGCATATTTCTGCAGCCACTCCACCGCCTAGTGCATCTAAAGAACTGGATGACTGATGCAGAGCGCACCACGGTCGGCTCGCAGCGCAGTCGGCCGAAGACTCGCTTACGAGACTCATGCTTTGGCACCCTGCGCAATGAAAGGGTTCATCTACAACTGGCACCCCGCGGGACGTCCCTCCCCCTGGGCTGTAACTATCAGGGCGATCCGCGAGCCTCTGGGAGGCGGCCTCTGGGTAGACGGTGCTCGACTTCGGAACTGTTATGTTGGGATCCTGCCAGTGGCGACTCCGATGTTGCCGAGGCCACTGAGACGCACCGTGGAAGTAAGATGAAACATCCTCACTCTCCTGAGGAAAGAGCAACGTGCTGCTCCCAGCTGAAAGATTTCTGCCGTGTCCCGCAGAGTCAGGAACACGGGCCGTAGCCTCATCCAGAGGAGTACGCATGCCAACCACATGGTCGAGGAGGTATGTTTGCATAGGGCCTGAGCACAGGGTGTCAGTACCCACGGGTAGCCCGTTCTTCTTGGCACCATCAACCGTACCAAAGTAACGCAAACTGTTGCACTGGTCCCCCAAGAGGCTGCGACTATTCGGCTCCCGTCGCCCCCCATATCACTGCGTTCGCTCACCTTTGCCTTTGACGTCGACAATCATTTCCCTCCATTTGAACTGCTGGTCATGAGCTACAAATCTATGTGTTGCTCCGCTTATGTGAATCCCGTCAGCGACACCTACGAAACACGCATGGATTTCAGATGTATGCTCACGTGGTGCACAGAAACTAGCGCTGCATCACAACACGCCAACGAGGATACTCCGCGTCTTATGCTAACAAGAGCAAAAGGATACGCCATTGAAACTTCTGTCGCTACTCGCCGGAGCAAAGGGAAGATAGTTGAGCCTTTGCCCCTCCCGATTAGAACGCACTGGTGCTCTTCATTCTTGAAGCGGTGTTAACTGTGTCACCAAATAACGCATATTGGGGCTTCCGGGAACCGACGACACCGCTGCACCACACGAAAATGTGTCGCGGCTTGTTTTGACGGAAAGTATCCTAATTGGTTCCATGGATTTGTTCGAAAACCCAGCTAGCCCAACCATGCAATGGGCCAATATGACCCAGCTTCTAACCTACCTGATTACATTCCCACTGTGAATGCCAATCTTCACACGGAGACGGCGTGTTTGCCGCTGTCCTCCGGAGTCGTTTACTCCCTGAGATGCATCGGCATCTCTAGGACTACTAGACTGGCTCCGCGCCTCCTCCGGTCCCCTGGCTGGCGGCTCGGCCGAATCGTATGTAATATACATAGTCACTTGAAGCATTGCCAAGGCAGTCCTGAGAAGCACCGAAGTAACAAAAAAGCCACATTAATATGATTTCCAGGTCAATTAAGAGGCCCATATACAAGCTCTGCCCTATGCTGATCTTCAACCGTGCTGCTGCTCACTCAACAGCACTGAACGCGCCTTGTTGGACTTTAAGTAGATCCCGTTCTCCGAACGTATCCCTCTCGTCGTCCATTTGCCCCGCTGCATCGTCAGCTAAAACTGGGTCGTTCAGGCCTGAGTAAGGATACGCTTCACACTCGGTTGGGCATAAACCGGTTCAGGAACCGTGTAATCTACCGAAATAAGGTGCTGCCATGCAAACTACTCCCCTTGGTAGCTCCCTCGACCTCATTGAAGATGGTAGGAAGGCGAGCACCACACTCCCCATGAAATCTGCCGTGAAGATGTACTCGCACGCGCAGCATGCTGGCTGGCAACGTCTTACCGGCGGCAGCAAGATATGTCTCAAAGACAGTTTCGATCTTTACCAGCTGGAACTGCTCGCTCAGCTTGTCGAAGCACAAGAAGAGCGCATCCAGAAGCTTCACCAGATCCTGCATGTGAGGGCATGCGCAGCGCAGACTCCCAAGCCTATAAGAAGTTGTGGCTGATGGTGGCAGCCTCAGTACGTGCCAAACCAAATGTAAGGTCACCCCGGCAGCGAAAAAGGTGAAATGTGAGAAGTATACTCAAGGCATCGTATAACAGTATACACGGACACTCCACTGCATGTAAGGTCACCCCGGCAGCGAAAAAGGTGAATGCGAGAAGTATACTCAAGGCATCGTATAACAGTATACACGGACACTCCATTGCTACAAAGATAAACACTAATGCAGCCACCCTAGGCGCATACCTGAGGCAACGAAAAGGCGCAAACAAGGTTATGAAAGTCCGCAACGTCGCAAAAGAGGACCGAGAGAAAAAGCGGTGGTGAACACAAATAATAAGGAATTGCATTGGGCATGTTCATGGGCCTGAACCACAGAAAAGAACGAAGCAACGGAACGCCCTGCCCCCAAAACCCGCTGGCTCCGAAAGCTAAAAGATGCGCAACCGTAGCGAACTGTCTAACCGCGTGGTGTACACCAAGCCATTTAGCTTGCCTTGGATCTGTGTGAGTTGCAGACAGCATCTTGGCCACCACAAAGGAAGGCAGCATGGTATTCAGGATTTCTCTGCTCCGCATGCGCGCCGCTTGTACCTTTGTCCCATCAAATCCACATACAAACCGGAGCAACTTTGTACCCCAACCAGTTAGACAGCGAACTGCCTAGTGAACCACTCCCCCCCCAGCCATCCCCTACCTCTCCCAAGGCTGTGGGGAGGTGATGCGTACGCAGGTCAGCTTGCCTGAGTGTCAAGAAGGAAACGCTTCCGTTGATTGTATTCCTGACGGTAACAGCCGAACGCCATGAGTGACACCAACCCCAAAACCCAGGGGATGTACGACAGAAGTTGCCATATGCACAGACAACGCGGTTCGCGCTGACTTAATACTTCCTCCGCAGTTGAACCTATTTCATAAGCTGCAGCCACAGCTAGTAGTTCCTGTCTCGTGCGGAGAGGAGCCATCAGTTGATGGAGCTCCGAATCCACCGGGATGCACCGACCAAGACGATCCAAAGAGAAACCTTCTGCACAAGGAGTCGTAACTAAGGGAGAGAGGAGGCGAGGGGGAGATATAGTACACGCAAAACGACAGAAGTATGACTGGTTGTAAAACCCCAGGAAGTAGCGAATTGTGCTAGAAAGTACGTAAAACAAGTTCAGTGCAGTTGCCAGCTTAAAAGGTAGCCGCAGCATAACAGCAACCACGAGGATAACGGATAGGCTGGTGTCCATCCCCTCCGCTGACTGCATAGCACAATACACGACAAAACGCATCACCAGGAAAGACGCTGTTTGGCAAACTATGGTTTCAACGTGCAGGACTGGACAGCAACAGCGTGACGACTGCAAGTTCTGCTGCAAGCCGCCATGCACCAGCAAAACTGCGTATCGCAAACACTGCTGGGGTTCTTCCGCTGCACACGTTCAAATGCTGCCGAGCTCACCAGCCGGTAATCAACTATATTTTGCAGAAGCACGTACAGGACTGCTGCAGATCCGACGAAAAAGTCAAACCTACTGGCAAATGAACGACGGAAAGAACAAAGCAGCAGTCCAGCAAGGGGTGTTAAAGGTAGGAGCGACAAAATCAGATCGCCGAGACCTCTCGGAGTGCTTACGCCATTGTGAACATTATGCGTCACAAGATTGAATATAACCCCCAACACGAGGAAGACAGCCAACGTGCTCCGAAAGACAACTGTTGATCGACGCAACTCCCTCTCGCGGGCGGATTGATAGTCCGCCTCCAAGTAGGGATCACGGAAAGTCAACGTGATGCCCTTTAGGGCGTCATTTGCACGCTGCTCTGTTGCGGCTTCGTCGCATACAACAGCTGGTGCAGAAGGTGTGAAAGCCTCAAAGTCACTTTCAGATCCAAAGAAGCTTTCACTAGACCAGTCATCTTCCACCACCACATTGCTTTCCGAAAACATGCTGGTCGTGTCAGTCATCCCCCGCCGAAGGTTCCGCTCGTCTCCGCTGTCTGTCGTTGTCCCCATGCCAACTAGAAGACCCCCTGCGGACGTTGTCAGATGCCGTCTCACCTCCCATGAAGGTGGATTTAGGATTGGGCTCTCAGATGCTGCAAAGCCATCGCATGGACGAACACATGCAGCGTCTATGCGTTAACTGTAGGCGCATCCATGGAGTGTACAATGTGCAAGAAATCGGCAGGACAAATCGGAGTACACTGCCACCTCATCAAACACCTGTTGCCTTACCGATTGCAAGAGTCCTCGACGAACGAACGAGGGCCTTCCCCCTCGGGTGCAACGAGAGAGAGTGTCGCACGGCCTCTCCGTTCAGCAGCGAGAAAAAGAAAGGAGCAGGAAGTCGAGACGCTACTCTCTGGAGAAACAGCAAATGATGCCGTCTGTGATACGAGCACAGAGCGGCACCGGTGATAAAACTGCGCCGGCAGAATGCTGAGCTGCACCCCACCTCCATCAGCCCCAGACAGCGCGTCTCCATCTGACAGTCCTGCACTTCATAATTTTCAGTGTTGCTCTCCAGTTCCCTTAGCATAAATGCATCCGTAGCTTCCAGCGTCCAGCATAACCTGCAGGTCTGTGGTGACATCTCCGCATCCTGCTTGCCTCGATTAAAGCAAACTGAGTAAGGCCGCTGCCGTTGCTGGTACCTACTGCCACAGTGCTCGATGTGCCTTGCAGGCAAATCGTCGGCACCTGTTTCTGGCTCCTCTGCGCACATGCCGTCTGCAGCTAGTAAGACCTTCTCCGGGCCAAGCAGCAGGTTGAAGCGCCTAAATAATCCGGCCACAAGCATTGCCACGGCAACGCAGGGAAGTAGAACAAGCCACCACGCAGGAAATCCATATGGCAGAAGGTGAAGCTGTCTCATGCCGCTGGTCCCTCCATAGAAAAGCAAGAACTGAAGAACAGTGAGGAGCCACGGGAAGCTAGCCAGGGCCATGACAATGCAAAGGGGTCGCAAGTGTGCGAAGCATGCCCCTATCCGCTTATAACAAAGCAGAATAAACATATCAGATGCCTTTGTCTCTCGAAAATCCATCAGCAAAGCACTATCACGATGAGCCATCGACTCAATTCCGCAGGGGCGCATCGATGCATGCATGCTGGTTAGGTGCAAATCATCTACAGAGCTGTAAGGGCTTGCAATCGTCTCTCGGGCCGTCTGGAGCATGTACGCCTCCCGATTCTGATGAGAATTGATATCAGCTGCACAGGCGCTCGGCTGCGACACAGTGCGATACTGATCCTCCGTGTGGTCCGTTCGATCAAACCGCAATCGCGAGCCTCCAGCGGGGGCGCTCGCATCGGTTGCAGCCGTTCGAAGCAGCAATGGCCGTACAGCCCCTGGCTTACAACCACAACTGCTGCAACCTTCATTTGCCCAGCACGCGACGGCGGCGCGGCGGCAAAAGGCATTCTGCAAGCCCTGCCACACTCCCTTTAAAACGCGCCCACGTGCTGCGCATCCGCCTATATTGAGGGCTACAAGCCACGGTCGCACTACCACGCCAAAGCAGAGGGCAATGAGGAAAAAATCCGTTAGGTGAAGCAGCGCACCAACCTGCATCCCCTTAAACACAGCTTGGTGCCCCAAGGCGAAAGTAGCCACTGAAGTTAAGATTCCCTCACATGCTGTCCAGAAGCACTGCGAATAGCAAAGGATCTTACGGCGCCGCAACCACAGATAGCTCAGTGGCCGCGTTCGCTGCAACAACAAGCACAAGCGTTATACAGTGCGCCATTACCGATGAAAGTGACACCATTCAGGGATACAGCTCATGGATACAAAGCATCATGAGCAAGCAAACACATCTATATTCAGATTCTAATTTGAAGGCGCCCGAATGCGCGAGGTGGGTAAGCTGCATGGCTGTTTCCGCCCCCTCTCCACATACCTCGTCGTCAAGCGAAGCTGCCATTGGATGTCCAACCAGGCAGGCGGCAGCAACAGCAATCAGAGAAAACCAGATACAGAATACTGACCCGGTCGGATCCTCGTAATCAAGAAGATTCGTTAGTAGCAATGCGAAGACAAAGCTTGAAAGCAAGCTTGTGGAATAGACAACCTGGTCTATCAGCAGTAAGCTCTGCGCCTGTTCAAAAAGTGCGTTTCTAAATATCAGGCTGCAGAGAGATTGGAACGATGCCAGAACTACGTCCGCGCTCCCGCCATACAGGCATGCCGCCTGAATGCAAGGCTCGAACGCACCATTCTTTGAGATGGAATCCCTACCCAGACGCCCCGAACCCCTCTTCGACACTTGTGACGCCTGCTGGTGCTCTAACGTCATGTCCTGTTGTTGTTGCAGGTGGGACCCTTGCTTTGTAAGGCCAGTAAGCCCCAGCTCCATAGAATCCATCTGTCCTTTCGAGGCTAGACGGCTCTCCGCAGGTCCGGGCAAGGGAAGGGACTTTCCTCTCTCCGCTGCCGGTTCATGCTCAGGGAGCAGAGGTAGTAAAGCATGGTATGTCCTCCTTGCACTGTCGAGGAAACTCCTGCTAAGCTGCCGGAGTACAGGAATCCTCTCTCCACCCTCCCCAAACGTGACCTGATCCGCCTCTGACGGCGGCATCCATCTTAATTCATTCGTGGCGATTTCCGTTTGCGCCGAAGAGCAAAGTACCATGATGCCTACAGTGGCTTCCTGCATCATCGCCGCATCCTCCGCACTGCTGCCAGCGGCGATGACAACTGGTCGGGGCTTGAGGGACCTTTTGATGCATGTTACCAGCTGCTGCTTTAGCTGGCCGCGGATTTCGGCGCAGACATTGATATCGGCGCGGCAGATAGCGTAAACAAACAATCCCTACACACCAAGCAACGCATCTGTAGGAACAGTACATAACAAATCAGTACATGTAGATCAGCGTTCCTGGAGCATTCATAGTGACTGAAAGCATCCTAATAATGCGGTGCCAGAAGCCGATTATCGAGCTACACACCTGGAGTAGTTTGTGCGAAAAGAAAAAGGAAAGTGAAGCTGCATCTAGCAGTAAGCAAATACCCTGGCCTTGCTCTCTCGATTGGCTCCACATGTCTTCAAAAACTCGGAGAAAACACCTTCCAACGCGGAGTTTCCTTCGAAGAGGCAGCGATGAAAGGCTCACGCTGTATTCGTCTTTAGCGTGGACCTCACTCCTTTGCTGAAGGATGCGACGCCCTGATCCAACATTTTCCTTCTGGCAATCGCCTTGATGAACGCCCACGCATTTCTCTCTTCTGAAGTGCCCCTTTGTACGGCTATAGCTACGTTGTGAAAAACTCCCGTGTGCACGCCTTCCTTCCTCGCCAACGGATGACAGCCGACGGCTTGTCACCTTCAAAAGGCGACGTCTCGGCACCGTAGTTCCACATTCGCACGCCCATATTGACGCAGATGGACTCTGAAGGCGACGGCGGTCCTTAAGCGCGTAATGGGCCAGCTCGGCCAAGCAACGTTGCAATAAGATTTGGGCGTCTGCTATAGCCCAGTGCGAGATGGAAGCTGAAACGTTCGTCACGAGCCCATGAAGACACCCAGAATACAATATTCGAGGTGAGCCTGTGTGGACGTCATCAATGGTGTTCCGTACGCTTACGGAGTGACCCTCGTCATAACACCGGCGGCACGACGCAGGTCTGGGTGGATCGCTGCTCTCTTCGGTGTCACTCTGGCATCCCTGGTGGTTTCCAGCAATTGTGACTGCGCCGTCGCCACTGTTCGACGGAGACTCACAGCAATGATGATGTACGTCCCCCATGGAGCGAGCATAGCGCGTTCCTGGCGCTCCAGGTCTGCTCAAACAACTCCAATCAAATGATGGCAATAGCCCACAGTGCCTCGCCGTCGCGAGGGCTGCGTGTTTATCTCCACCGACAAGGAATATCTGCCGGATTCCCACTTCTTTTATCTTTGCTAAACTTTTCCTCACCCCAGGCTGCAGCTCCTCCGTCACAGCCACGCATCCCACAAGCTGTGCAAACACAGCACGCTCAGGCACACGGCAAAGCAGGCCATCAGCCACTAACCGAACCACAACACCCCACATTCCTTCCGCAGCTGTGACTCGAGATGTGTGCATACTTTTTCCACGTACCTGCAAATCAGTCTCAAAGCTAGTAATGACCCTCTCCTGTCTTTCCTCTTGACGGTACATGGAGTTGGACGCCTCCTCGCTTAACTGGATATACAATGCTAACTCCTCAGCGGAAAGGGCGCGCGCTGCGAAAAGCAGCGGCTGTGAACCCTCCAGGGAAAAGCGCTGAGCCGCTAGCAATACCTGCTTTACATATTCCGCATCCCCGTCATCCTGTCGTTCCTCTCCGCCTACCGCTGTGTTTCCATCTGGCGCATCCGTGTTGTGCTCAAGTGCCTTCTCCGCCTCACTTCCACTGCTGCTACTGCTGCTGCCTGTTCTGCAGGCCACACCCTGGGGCCTCTCCGCCAAAGTCATTCCCTGCTCGATTCTTTTCAATGCATCCAAGCCTCCCCGGCACAGCTTTGCGATGTCTGCTGCTGGGCCCCTCACAACCAATAAGGCCCCCGAGCGATGCCCCATTGGCTTCACAACGCATGACAGGCGGGGCCTCCGCTGCGAAGGAGCGTGACTCCCTACAACTTCTACTAGAGATACAGGATGGCAGTTGGACGCGCAGAGTTTCTCACCGAAGACGGCTTCAACAAGTGTTTGAAGTGGAGTAGCTCTGCAGCAGCTGCAGTTGCCCTCTGCAGGGGTCCCACCCCCTGATGAAGGTCTGCAAGGGGCTCCCCTCGGAGTCGTCGGTGCCAGTAAGGGTTCCGCCTGCTGAAACTGGCACGGACAGTCCGGCATGCGTATTGGAGACCGCTCAATATGCAGCTGTGTGCCTCGTCGGAGGACTGGCTTGTATCCCAGCGCGCTACAGAGATTTAGTACAACTGGATCCTCGGGAAGTGTTGACTGAGCCACACAGAAAATTGAAGGGCAA
Organism: Eimeria praecox; assembly: GCA_963920595.1. Lineage (NCBI taxonomy): Eukaryota > Apicomplexa > Conoidasida > Eucoccidiorida > Eimeriidae > Eimeria > Eimeria praecox. The sequence goes on from OY986948.1 coordinate 4,779,739, forward strand.
TCGCTGAGACGTACAGGCGCGCCGAGGATGCCAGCTCAATGCCCACAAGGCGCCCATACCTTCACCCCGTCTGTCGGGTGAAGGTGTACCTGCTACAACGCAGCCTGAAACACCAAAGCGTTTGCCCTAGGAGCCCAGGCGCACCTGGAAGTCAACCTCTACCTGTGCTCTTACTGCATCCGGGACGCCAGCCACTTCGTCCACGCCCTCCTTTCTCCCTGGATTGCAACGAAACGAAAAAACTGTTCAGCAATCGCAACCCAACGGCAAGAGCTTCGTGAGCGTGAGCAATCTGCAGCGCCAGGGCAGCAAGTAACCGTGTCTTACCTTCCTGTGTCCTCCTGGACAGAAATGGCGTTGCGCAGTGGCATATGGACGCAATCTGCAAACCGCCGCACCCTGAGAGACGCTATGTGAATCGCAGGATGTTTCAAAATACCCTTGATAATTAAGTCTGTCCCTCGGCTTGTCCCTGCAAGATTTAGCTTAGTCCCCAGGCGGTAATAGCGGCAAGCTCACCTGCGCAAGAACTTCCAGTCTGCCTCGTTCATCACGGTGCGTGGTGTAATAGTGCTCAATTGTGGACATATCCTCCATCTCAATGTCGCATCTCCCACATCTGACGGCAAGGGATCTTTCTGAACCGTAGAAACTTAACATGGCCTTGCTATCAATGATATCTTGACTCCCGGCCCCGCCGCCGTCTACTGTCCTCTCATCCTGGCTCGGACAGTCACTAGACAGATCTAGGGGCACCCCAGCACTCTCGGTGCTGCCACAAAGGCGATCCCCAATTTCCAAGTCATCTCCAGATTGCAGATCTTCCGCAAGACGTCTCGCGAAGCAGGCGCCGCCCGCGCATACCCCTCGAAGGTGCAGGGTAGATCCATCTACGACAGCTCCCTTGTCGAATAACAAAAAGTCAGCCCGGGCTAGATCATCAAGTGCGGACGGCGATATGAGTTGTCCAAATACCGCAGATGCGCAGCAGCCTTCGTCTGAAGAAGGGCATTTCTGCTGCTGATGATGTCCCCGTTGCTCGGCATGGGGGTCTCTGTGCTCCCACGCCTGCCGCATCCGCGCGCTGTCTGCGCACCGCTCCCGCAGCAAACTTATAGGGTACGAGAGGTTCTCCCTTCGCCGGAGCTTGACGATATCAAGCGCAAAGCTTAGAGCCACTGGCCCGCACGACAAGAGAAACAGCCACTGAGAGAGCTGCGTTTTATACTGTGGCATATCAAAACTCCACCCGTGCCCTGTACCGCCCAATCCTTTCACTAAGAACAGAGCCTGAAGTACACATTTGCCAGGGCACAGTCCGCTGGATGTCAGACGAGCGGATCTTCGAAACAAACGCCAAGGGCCTAAGGGCCCCCGCACGGCCTACAACCCCCACTTTTCACCATGCAGACTGCACGACCCTCCCAACTGCACCGCCTGTTGAAATGCCCAACGACACCGGAAGCTCTGGGTAGCAAGTGTTTTTCAATTCGGGCATCCTATTGTGTGGCTGTGTTTAGGCACAGGCCATTGCAAAGTGTCTTTCCCAATGTCAAGCCCCGAGGAAGCCGGGTAGAGCGAACACTTACCACACCAAGAAGCAACGTTACCACCGCAAAAACCCCCACGACGACGCTGCATGCAGAATCAAGCTCTCTATTCCCCTCCTTGCAGCTTCTGCGAGACTGGTAGAAAGCAACATCCTCTGCGGCGTGCAGAACCAGTCCATCAATCCACTCAGTCCACCGCAGAATGCTCCCTGGAGTGAAACCCCGCAGCACGCACAGCATGTTTCCATGCAGAGAATCAGCACAGTGTCGTGATGCAGATGGCGGAAGAAGGCAGCCAATGCACGTCTCAGCAACACAATCGTCCCTGCGAAGCCACGGCTAGGAAATCCCTTTTCTTTCACCCGGCACGTCACCGCCACCGGCACCACGAAGTCACCACGCACCTCTCGGAGCAACGTTGCTGGCTACGATGCGTGTCCCCCTGGGCCGGGCGTCTAGTCGTATGGTTCCCTTGAAGTGTGGCGAGCCTCCCGCAGGGCTCTCACAGACAACCCGGCCCCTTAATCCTGCCAGTGCCGTCAGCGAGTAGTCCGCTTTTGTCTCTCTTACGCAATACCGCCTAAATGCAAATCGAGGATCTCACAGAATAGCATATATACCTTCCTGAGTGCCATACAGCCGGGCACAAGAGAGGAAAGCGGTGCTTGCTCGCCAGGGTGGCACAAGCGAACTCCTCACCTAGTAAAACTAGCAGCGCCATCTACCATGCGCAAGTCCAAGACAGCTGACTCTGAATGCCCGCAGGTGAGGATCAGCAAATCTGCCGGCACGCACTCCCCGCAGTATACACGCACAATGTTGCCCACGCGGAGGTCTCCCCAAGCCGCCTGCAAACAACAGCAACGGGGTATCCATGGGAATTAACGCATCCAAGCCCCCAGCAGCAATGCCCCAACCTGCTCAGATAGCAGCACGCCAGTAATCCATGAAACCAAAACCGGATATGATAACCCTCCAATACTTGCTGTCCCGTCAGTCCTAGCTTCACGGGAAAAGCGCCATACTCCGCAGATGAGGGCCCTACCTCCTTCAGAACCGGCTCCCGTCCGTCGAGCACATGACACGTAAATGCGCTTGACACGGTGCTGCAAACACAAAGGGCCGCCCGCTGCAAAGACAAGCTGATGGAGTCATATGTCCTGTCTATAACAACGCCACAAGGCCCCGCGAGCGGGCACTCCAAGACTGTGCAGAGGATGTGACTGCTTTGGCACGTGCTGCAGCACCACCTGCCGGAGCAGTCCACGGTGCTGCAGCCTTCAGCTGCAGAGAACCCTGCCGGTGCACGAAACATGTTCAGAAAATATTTTGCGGGGGCTCAAACGGAGGTAAACGTGCATCAGACAGATACGCCTGCACGCTACTTCGTGGTCAAAATACACAGTAAGGAGAGGCGTAACACTAAACGGGTGAGATAACACTAAGAGGGTGACAGAGGCAAACCACCAACCAGCCGACGAGGCCGTCTGTCAAGTGAGCAGACACCGCGTGGCGAAGCCACACACCTACCCCCACCCCCTTGACTGAGAAGTGGCCCCCCACAACATGCCTACTCATGCAGTCCCAAAGAGCCACCCTCACAGCACATGTAAACATGAAAACACTTACGCTGCAATAGCCTCCCGCCGACTTGAAGCCTGCACGTGTCGCCCCGCAAAGGCTGCAACTGACAACAGCAGCAGCAAGGGGGCCCCCAGGAGCAGCAGCACCTGATGCGATGCAGACAACGAGCGTCTTTGCTCACAGCCGTACACAACAAAAGACAGAATGCACGTCACCATGAGCCATATATTGGTGGGGCGGGAAAGCAAGCGCCAGCTAGAACAAAGAAAGCGCGACAAGCTCTGCAGCAAGAACACACGCACCAGAAGCAGCAGCTGCAGAAGCAGCTGCAGAGGCAGCTCCTTTTGTCCCTCGTGTTAAAACCTGTTAACTGTTAACCCCTCCCCCCCCTGCTGATGCACCAACGGACCCAATACCACTGGTCCCTTGAAACCCTAGATAAGTCAAGACTCACAAACTGCATACACCCTCCTGGCGCTGCGACAGGAGCAGGCGTGCACGTCTCTTCCTCTGTAACGGGGTTAATCACCACCTGCCGGACAGCCCAATATGGCATCAACAGGCGTGTCCCCCGTGACAGCCTTTCCTTCTTCGCATTCAGCAGTGTGCGTTCCGTCCCCAGAAGTGGCGCTGTAGGCAGCGCAGGAGTCCCCCACACGCTGCCGACCGTAGATAACAGCGGGGAGGTCTTACTGCCACCAGTGCTGCTGGTGCTGCTGCTGCTGCTCATATCACCTCCCAGCTGCCCCCTATATGCTCCGCTCTCCACCGGAGCTCCATCGTAGCCTGGGAAAGGTCCCTCCGGTTCGTGACTTTCAGGTGGCATCTTCCAAGCGAATGCATGCAGCTCCAGCCCCAAGTGGTGCTGCCATTTCGCAGCGCCCTGACACTCACGGTGCTCTGAGCGCGCAGCTATCCAGCTACCCACGCAGCCAAGGGATTATCGAGCCAGCTAGCTGACTCCGGCGCAATGGAGATCCTACAGCTGGCCGCCACAGCGGCGCTCGAAGCATGGCGGCAGGGGGCGCCGCGGCAAGGTCGTCTGGGGTGTAGAACCCCAACAAATACGTTGTGAAAACTACTCTCGCTTTTGCTTTCTGGGTTTTGACCAAGGGAAGCGACGGTGTCCCGAGATCCTCGCCGCGCTGCATGCAACAGCAGGCAAGCCACAGTGCTCCCTCGGCGCTCCGTCCTGCCCTATGTACGCTGCTGTGGTGATGAAATAGACTAAATCGCAACAAAGGAGCACACAAGAACCCGCTGTGTGTGTCCTTTGCGTCGGCGCTGTGCGTGGCTAGAGACGCAAGCAGGCCAACAGCCCATAAAAAGGAGAAATACACAGCCCCTCCTGCACACCTTCGTGTTCCGGGGATATTTACAAAACTCGACTGAAGGGAACGTTAACACAATAGGATGAGCCTCAATGCCAAAGCAAAGCCAGTGGAACCCGAGCTCCCGAGGTGGCAGATTCACCTGGGTGAGCTTCTGTCGGTAGCAGTGAGCCTCCTGAGGGTTTGACGTTGAGAAAAAGCAGATGAAAGGATAGTATTGAGTAGTGATAACCCGCAAAAGAGGCGAAAGGATGCACCACCGGCTACAGAGGCAATAGAAGGCCTCCGATTGCCAGCTTGACTGGGGCAGACAGTCGAATGGCAGCAAACGACCCGGCGTGTGTAGAGAGCGTTGAAGACACTTGAACACCAGAGGGCCTTTAAGCATCTAACAGAATAAAAACAAGCAACCAACTTCAATTCATGCGCAAAAGCCTCGTGATGTCACACACCGCACACTCGGGGGCGTGCAGCGCGTAATCCGACCCACAGGAATGACGCGTTGCCCGGCGGACAGTTGTCTGTTCGCAGTGCCTTTGGGGCAATAACGCCTGGAAAATTAAACCAAAATATACTTGAAGTATGTTTAAGCTTGAAGAGTCATTCATAGCTCAACAGGAGACCTCCTCACCACCTGCTGCCTACCTCGGCCTCGCACAGTTTGTGGGGAACTGTTTCAGGAGCTGCTGAGCGACTGCGGGAAATGGGCCTGGGCTGCACACCAGTTTTTTGTCTATTTTATGGTATATTTCAACGTGTTAATCCATTCCTGATCATGAAACACTCTTAACGTGTTCTAGTTTAAGAATGAAGTCGATCAGGCAATCACCTCACATACAGGGGTCAAGCGGCTGGTCCGTCTCGGGCAGCCTCTCACTGCTCTGTGCAAACAAATGGAGTCTCTTCATATTTAATCAATGAGCAGGAGTATCCCCCCAAATTCGCAGCACTTCTCTTATTCTGTCTTGCCCACAACACTGAGAAAGAACCACAACAGGTCCTCCCAAGCTAACTACTTGAGAATATGTCCCAGCACGATATTGAAGCGAGTGGTGTGTAAAGTTGGTATGTGTGTATTTCCACGGGCATGGGCTGGATGTTGAGGGCTATGCGAGTGTTCGGCAGCTGTTTGCAGTGTTAGTGCATGCAACAAGTGCTTTGTTTGTTGTCCTAGCACAGTGGGTTTGCAGCTTGGTCTGTGTAGCAGGCATCGCATGACAGGGGTACTCATATTCCTAGTTACTCGCAGGCTGACTGTCGAGGGCGAAGTAAGTGTTTAGAAACAATCTGCACTACAATCTGCACTACAGTCTTCAGTGCTAGCGCATTCAGCGGAGGAGCTTTGACTGCTCGTGCATGTGGGATTGGCTTGCAGAACTAGAAACCATAAGCTGCATTGAAGCCTGCAATAGGCCTCACCTTGCCACTACCAGCCCAGGCCGTTGGTCCGCATAGGTACGTACGGACGGAGGCTGGAGGGTGGGGCATCTGCCTTTTGCGGACTGTCCCTTCAAGTTTTACTCTATTTCAGTGGTACTTTTCTATCAAGAACTCTCGTTGCAGTGCTGGCTTGCAGATCTAAGCGCCGGATAATGCCTTGCTCCTCACGGCATGCTGCCTTCCTCCTCTGCGAGCCAATCCCAAGCCTCCGATTAGCTGCGCCTACGACGCCCTTAGGCTGGAAGGGAGGTCAGCTGGTGTTTGAGAACACTGAAATAGTTTGACTCTACTGCAGGTCACGACGGCCCTCGTATATATAAGGTCAAGGACTCTCGGTACATTTGTAGCGCTGCATGGTTCATCACGGTAGATGCAAGCAGCGAGCCCCACCCCCACAATTAGGCGGCCACGTGTGTAGTACTGATCCGTAGCGAAGCGGCTCTCCAGAAAAACACCAAAATATCTTAAGAAATTCTTCACAGAGGCATGTTCAAAACCTCAGCCCTTTTCTTCTTATGACTAGTGAGGACTGATGAATAACTGCCATCCCTGTGTTGGTGGCGGCCAACCGCTGGGTGTTTTATCGAATTGAAGTACATGCTGACTAAAAATCCTTCCCGACGGAGAGTGCCTTTACATCTAAACCAATCAGTGAAGAGTACTTCAGCCTTATCTGGCCTTTCAGAAATGACAAGCTCCCTCACACAGGGACATCGGAGGAGCTCCTTGCTTCGTCATGCTTGTACTCTAGAAACCGCCTGTAGAGATGCAGCTGCTCGGCGATGAGCCGAAAGGCATGATATCCGCGCTTGCAAAACCGCCTGCAGTCAGGTCTATGCTTGTTCAAGTTGTTAATAATGATTAGGATCTGCTAGTCCTACTCGGTGCAGGCTGCTAGGCGAACTTGGTACCTGAAGCTATGCCGAGCAGGTGCAACCTACCTGTTTATTCGTTGGCGCAGCCTCTGGTGCTATGCTCCGCCTACGGCAGACACGGCATGAGAATCGGTTAAACTATTGGCTTAAACTGGGACGCCAATTTGGAATCTGGTCATACTACCATCTACGGGACTTCTGCGTTGGGCAAGTTCACCGTGTTATATTCCTAGGCATCCCGTAAGTGACTCAGTGGAGGGCGCGCATGAGGCTTCCAGACGAACTGCTTGGCGGTTACTTCCCGTGATGCAGTGCAATATTGCACCTCACAGCGCTCCTAGTGGAATATGCATCCTTTACGGGTACGACGAGGGGAATCAGTACACCAAGGAGAAAGCGGAATTGAAAAGCCTACACAGAGCAGAGGCACTGCGGGGCACAACAAAGAAATTCATGCACTCCGTCGTGCGGGTCTTACGAAGACAGCTGTTCTGGAGAATTCAGTCCAGCTAATAACAGAATCGAGCACAACTGAAGGAAGAATTCTCAGGTGCATGGGATGACGACTACCATGGGGCCAGCCATGCGATGAATGCCCAGTGCATAGCATAGAATTCGCACGTGCAGCAGCCTCAAGCTTCATTAGGAGATACAAACATCCCCGTAACTTGAAGAGCAAGTCGAGTGGGAAACGGCAAACCTGCTAAAAGGGATACTATTTAACCGCCAGCTAGCGCCTTAGCGCGATCTGACGTCGGTGGAGCAAAACGATGGGGATGGCGCATGTGCGTCGACTTCAAGCCCCTCAGTGGAACAATCCCGAAATAAACCTTTCCGATGACTCAAACGGACCAACTATTTGACCTGTCGCAATGTTCAGCATTTGATCGTCATCTGGTATCTTTGATTCGCCTGTGCACTTCCCTGTACGGGCCAGCGGCAGACACAACAATGCGCAAGGTGCACGCAGTTTCCAAGTGGCATACACGGGAACGCTCTGCGGCATCCTGAAAAGGACTGTACAGCTGCAGGGACAGGCCAGCAACGATACGTTGGGGCCCATAAATGGGAAATGAACCGTTACGTTCATGGGCAAAATATTTGTATTCAGATGGAATGTACGTAAGAGCATTTACAGCATTTGAAGCTGGCTCTGCAACTGCTACGTGAAAAATAGTGGTTCGTAAAATCATAAATGCGTTCATTTTCCATGCAGGGGATTACCGTCGTACATTTTGTGTCTTTACAAGCAGGGGGCGAACCAGAGTCGGCGAATATAGTGGCCATTTGCATGTGACCGCCTACGCCTGTGAACTTGCGGGGGCATTCAGAAGTTACTCGGCCTCGAACCCGAACCTTCATGCCTGTGTTCCCGGCCATCGCTGCAATTCTACCCGATATATCCAAATATGGCAAGCAATTCGGTTAGACAGAAAAACCACCGGGAGCTTCACCAGGCACCTGACATCTTTCCCAGTATTCTCGTTTTCTCGGTACCCACAACCTTTTATCTCTAGCAAATTATGGCAGCGGCACAGATAGTCAATACTTACTCTTAACTCCGGCAGCTTATTATTGGTGGGTTCCCAAGCAATGCGAAGCACGCAGCAGGGCGAACAGACGAGAAGGCTCACCGTGCGTTGATTATAGATGCTTGCTCTTCGTTCTCACGCTGACGCGTTGGCTTTCATTTTATATTTATCTCCGGCGTATAGGTGTGACTCTTCCATCATTCTACCTTTTCTCAAACGGCTCAGGGAATCGGAGGTTTTTGTCGAACTATTGTCGCGAAATGCCAATAACTCCATTGCAAAAAGGAGCACATCGATGAAGCTGGGTTACTGGACACACAGATAGGTCACAAACAACTAGATTGCTACGTTAGTTTGCCAGGAGAAGGACAAACCGAGAGGGGCGCCAAGGTTACCTTGTGCGCAAAAGCTTCCCAGGAAGATCTACGTACCCTCTACAATTCAGCAGCAATGGCTACAAGCATGAGTGAGCACAAAGCAGCGTGAGGCGTGAGGTTTGGCCGTGCGCAACCTTTTGCTGGCAGTTGCTCTGTCACGCCTAAGGGGGCTCACACAGCTACCATATCGTCGAGTATGCGAGCTGTCCTTCGCAAGCTACACCCCAGTTGTAGTTTACGCCCCTTCGTGTATTTGGAGATAGCTGGGCACAGCCGCTCAGAACACGTTCACTTTTCTCTACTTCGGATTTGACCCCTTTGGTTGGGGCTAACACGAGGCCTTTCGCTTTCAGGAATGCTGAGCGCCTGCGAAAGATCAAGGCATATTTTCATTAGGCTGGGGTGCTTGTACTACAAGCCCTATTCTAACCCGCGAAAGGTGCACAGGGAGCTTTGCACTACCTGTGGCCGCATTGCTGAGGCGTGCTGCAGATCGGGGCCAACTGCAGACAGCATAACCGCCGCTGGCAGATACCGGTCTCCCTTTTTAACCATGCCCTCGCCCTTCCCTATGTTCGAAGCTGCGGCTCTCTCGTGATCTCCTTGAGCTGTGTCGGTTCGCCCATCCCTTGTGGAACAGCTAGCCAGAGGAGGGCCTCTGCTGTTGGGGAAAGTGGAGGACCCGGTGTAGCTTGGCTTGTCTTACTGTTGGAGTTCTACTTGTGTGCAGACTGCGCAAAACTGAGAGGCGGTTCAGTGTTTAGCAATTCTCTGCAATCTTAGTGATGCATGCCGCTTTGGTACGCCTTCATCTGGGGTTACCTTGCAGCATGAGTTGCAGGCAGGTGCTCTGCAATCCACTGCAGACCTCTTCTCCGCACCAGCCGTAGGCCCATGTGGGTATGCCTAGAAAATGAACGGACGTCAGTTGCTTTTTGAGGAACTCTTACGTAAAGTATTTTAGCTCTACTGCAGCTCACGTTTGTCTTCCGCTAAAGCTGATGGCTCTCCTCACAGGCCCGTAACCGGTTATATAGCAACCGACACTGCTTCATGGAAAGAGTTGCCACGGTGCACGGGATTGCATACTGTAGAAAGTGGATGGCATGCAGTTGCAAACACCTTCACCGGACCGTAGTGGGCTGGTGGAGGAATTAGGACCACTGAAGTGCTCTACGCGACAGCAGTTTTATATTCCATTGGGCTTTATCAGGGTGAAGGCTGATGAGTTACAGTAAGTGGGACTGCAACAGCACGTCGCATCCAATGCTGCATGTCTTGTGCCTTGGGATTTTGTGTATAACGATGCAGAATTACACAACAGCACGGCAACACATGCAGTGCAAGACGGTAGTCTTGCCAGTACACCTTGAAATTGGGCCTCTAGCTCCAATTCAAGCAAGGATAAAATGAACTCAGCCGTTATATCGCGTGCTAACAAGGAGTTTACTATCAGGTTTCAACTCGGAAGAAACACACGTTTCGATCGCGTTTCTCCACCGTACTTTTTTTGCAAGCCTTTACCTGCCAAACAAGCAAACTCTAAACTACGCACAAACGTTTGCAGCTAGATGCATCCAAAGCACTTCCAACCGCAAAGCAGATCCCCCTACCTTATTTGCTCAACAATCAGCACGAACGTTACACACGGGACAGCCACCGCATGGCGTCCTGTCCCCCACTTCCCGCTAAAATACTACTGTGGGGCCCCACGCCAGCACCGCCAGCAATGTCCTGCACACTTGCAAGGCTGTTTGCAGTGGCCTGTACCTGCCACACTAGCAGCTTGACCTTGCATACACCAAAGCGCTCCATCAAAGTAAGCATGCCCCACAGCTCCTGAGGCATCCCCTTTGAACCGGCAGCCCCCCCTCCCCCCTTGGCTCTGGCTACATCCATGGCCCCCAACACAGCGAGGAAAATGAGATATTGCCTTGGGTACACAAAACCAGAAGCGTCAAGCGTGTGTCTTCTAGTGGGGGGACGTCCTGCCACCATTGCCCTGTCGGCTGTAGAAGAAGGCCAGAGGCTTGCAGTGTATGGACAGCAAATGCCCCAAGGAGAAAACCGGAACAGCCAGACACACACAGACACGACAGCCCAGCAAAGGCAGATGCTGATAGGTAGGAGAACTGTACAACTGCATGCAAAATCTGTACTGTCGGACGTACACTCATCCAACAGAGGCAGCTCGTAAGCGAGGGAGGGATAGAAAGCCGAAGCTAGAAGGAGAAGACTAGGGGAGCAGTCTCTCCGCCTTGGGGTGTCTGTCCTCCCAAGACAGCAGCAATACACCCCAAGTAGGGGGATAGCTGCTGCAATGGCAGCGCGTTGTTGCAAGGGAATGCACAACATGCTTACAGCTATTCTACCTGCAGCAGGCAGTGGGCGTAGCTCTATCTTCTCAGGTTCTGTTGTTAGTATCAGCTAATTCAAATTCTAAGGGGGGAAGTGTCAGCTAGCAGTTTTCGTGTTGCTGCTGCTGCACGTACACCCCATGGTGCAGCAGCAGCAGCAGCAGCAGCAGCAGCAGCAGCTGTCTGCCTGTTGCTCTGTAACGTCCAAAACTCAACTCCCTACGGCTTGCTACTGAGCAGCCAAATAAATACCCCCGGTCTTTGTCTAAACGAAATGTGTATACTAGCAGAGAGATACAAAGACAGCAGCAACAGCAGCAAACGAAGAATCTACTGCTGCGCTTTCTCAGCACATCTCTTGCCATTCTCCTTTCGTGGTGACTTAACTGCTGCTGCAGCAGGAACAGCAGCAGCAGCAGCAGCAGCACCACCACCACCACCACCACCACCACCACCACCAGCCTTTTCACGCTTCTTGAGGGCCGAAGCTCCTTCTGCTGCCTCGGCTTCGGCCTCAGCTTTCTGTATCTTTCGCTTGCTGGGGCGGGGCGCAGCAGAGTTTTCTGCATCGTCTGCTGCTGCTGCTGCTGCTGCTGCTGGTGCTGTTCCTGCTGCTGCCTCTGCTGCTCCTTCTGCTGCTGCTGCTGCCTCTGCAGCAACAAGCGGCCCCGAGCCACGAGCCAACAGCGAGCCACGAATTGCTACCCTGTCCCCGGTGTGCGACTTGGGGACCCTGCAGCAGCGCATGCAGCAGCAGACGAAGCAGTCAACGAGTGAGAGGAAGCAGAACAGCCCCGCAGCAGCAGCACCACAAACAATGCTGCTGCAGCTGCGAAAGCTGCTGCAGCAGCTGCCGAAGGTCAAGAACACAGCAATGCATGCATCTTCTGCTGCTGCTGTTGCTGCTGTTCCTGCTGCTGTTGCTGCTGCTGCTGTTGCTGCTGTTGCTGCTGTTGGGGGAGCCCGAACCCACAAAGCCACTCACTCTATTACGTGCATGCGAACGAAGACCTTCTCCGCGATTCGACGTGTCTTGTCTTTGCGGTGTACGTACACCTTCGATTCCTGCAAGCCCCACACCACAGCAGCAGGGCTATGATCAAACCACTCCAGCAGCAGCAACACCAGCAGCAGCAACACCAGCAGCAGCAGGACTATGCTGCAGCTAAACCAACACAGTTCATCTCAGCTGCCCACAGTATATATATATATATATATATATATATATATATATATATATATATATATGCAGTATCTGCATGCATGCATGCATGCATACCTCTAGATATCTAAACCTGTCCCCTAGATGTTCTCTGCTAATAATTGCGGTGAAGTGTCCGAGCCACAGCAACCGTAAGACAGCAGGTCGAACAGTCTGTGCTTCACACGCTGCAGCAAACAAAGAAGAAGAGAGATAATAACCCTGCAACTGTGTAGGCAGACGCCCGCGATATTGTTATTATCCCTGCTGTTGCTGCTGCTGCTGTTGCTGCTGCTGCTGCTGCTGTTGCTGCTGCTGCTGCTGCTGCTTCTGTTGCTGCTGCTGCGGCTGCTGCTTCTGTTGCTGCTGCTGCTGCTTCTGCTGCTGCTAGTATTGCGAAGGGTGTTGTAGCTTGTTCTTGTTTCGTGTTTGATAGAATAAGGATTGAGGGAGGCTGTTGTCTGCGGTGTACAGGCAGCTCAGGTGTACGTACAGCTGCACTTACTAATGAGGTCTCCCACCTTCGGTCTAAAGACAAGAGCTGTTGTTTCTACAGAGATAAACACAGTACCATCATTGCAATCTAAGTCTGGCAGCAAATATCCAATAGCACTGCTATTGTTGCTGCTGCTGCTGCTGCTGCTGCTGCTTTTGCTGCTTCTGCTGCTGCTTCTGCTGCTGCTGCTGCTGCTGCTGCTGCTGACCAAGCAGG
>OY986948.1:4797697-4802697 GCA_963920595.1 Eimeria praecox
ACCACACAGTACATGCAGATAACCTACGATCATATTCATGCCACCGCCGCCGCCGCAGCAGCAGCAGCGGCTGCTGCAGCAGCTGCTGCTGCTGTTGCAGAGCAGCAATTTAAGAAATACGTAAACAACGACACAACTAGCAGCATTATGAACTAGCAGCAGCAACAAGAATGCAGCAGCAAGCAGCAGCAGCAGCAGCAGCAGGAGCAGGAGCAGCAGCAGCAGCAGCAGCAGGAGCAGCAGAAGGGCGCACCTCAGTCAACAGAGGCAGATGCGGCCGCAGCAAAGGCAGCAGCTGCGGGTTTGCTGCTAATGCCCCCAGACACCCCACAGCAACAGCAGTTGTGTCATTAACACTTTCCCCTTCATCTCCATCGCTGTCTTGATCATCCCAATCTCCTGCTGCTGCTGCTGCTGCTGCTGCTGTGGATGTGGGTGTGCCTGCTGCTGTAGCACCTGATGATGATGAGGCTTTCCGCCCTGCTGCAGCTGATGTTGTCGGTGCTGCTGCTGCTGCTCCTGCTGCTCCTGCTGCTGCTGCTGCTGCAGGGGTTGGTGCCCCTTGAGATCCTGCTGCGCTGCCTGGTGTCTCTGCAGCGCTGCTTCCTGCTGCTGCTGATTTTGCTGCTGCTGTACGGGAGGGCGCGGTGTGGGGCGGCTGCAGCGGCTTCGGCTGCTGCTGCTGCTGCTGCTGTTGCTGCTGTTGCTGCTGCTGCTGCAGGTGCTGCTGCTGTGCCTGCAGTGGATGCTGCAAACGTTGCTGCTGCTGCAGATACGCAGCAGCAGGTGCATGTTGCTGCTGCTGCTGCTGTTGGTGCTGCTGCTGTATATTGCCCTGCATCACGAGCTGCGGCTGCCGCAGCTGCCGCTGCGGAATCTGCTGCAGCGGCACCATAGCCCGTCGCTGCTGCAGCTGATGCTGCTGCTGCAGCTGATGCTGCTGCTGCAGCTGATGCTGTTGCAGCTGTTGCTGTTGCAGCTGTTGCTGCTGCAGCTGTTGCTGCTGCAGCTGATGCTGTTGCAGCTGTTGCTGTTGCAGCTGCTGCTGTTGCAGCTGTTGCTGCTGCAGCTGCTGCTGTTGCAGCTGCTGCTGCTGTTGCAGCTGCAATGGGCCTGCTGGTTGGGAAGGCAGCGCAGCGTGAAACTGCTGCTGCTGCAGCCACGCGGACTGCTGCTGTTGCATTTGCTGATGGTGCTGCAGCTGCTGCTGCAGCAGCAGCTGTTGTTGGTGCTGCATCTGCTGTGGTTGTTGCTGCTGCTGCTGCTCGTGAGGTGTACCTGCAGCTCCTAACGTCGGGGATGGAGGCCGTGCTGCTCCCAGTTGCTGCGAGTAGTCGAAAGCAATGGGGGGTCTTGGCGCCTCACTGTCCTGCTGCTGCTGCTGCTGCTGCTGCTCTATCTGCTGCTGCTGCTGCTGCTGCTGCTGCGGCAGCACGTGCTGCCGCTGTATGTCTTCTTGCGCTAGCTGAAACGGTTGCTGCTGCAGGTGCTGCTGCGGCAGCAGCTGCTGCTGCGGCTGCTGCAGCACTTGCTGCTGCAGCTGTTGCTGCAATGGTGGGCTAGTGAACGGAAGGCGCTGCTGCTGCAGGATGTGTTGCTGCTGCAGCTGCTGCTGCTGCAGCTGCATTTGCTGCAGCTGCTGCTGCTGTTGCTGCTGCTGTACATCCACTGGCACATGAGAAAATGGCGGAGCTCCTATCGCTGCAGGCTGCAGCAACTGCTGCTGCTGCTGCTGCTGCTGCTGCTGCTGCTGCTGCTGCGTATGCGGTTGCTGCTGGTGCTGATGCCGCTGGGGCTGCACCTGCTGCGGTTGCATCTGCTGCTGCTGCTGCTGCTGCTGCTGCTGCATAGGCAGAGGCCCAGGCTGAAAGGCCATACCTTGCTGCGGCACCACCGCCACAGGTAGCTGCTGCTGTAGAACAGCAGCTTGCGGGGACGCTACGCGCTGCTGCTGCTGCTGCTGCTGCTGTTGTTGTTGCTGTTGCTGTTGCAGGGGGTATTGGTGCTGCAGCACCTGCTGCTGTACAAGCTGTGTGTCTTGCTGCTGCGACTCTCCCTGCTGCAGCGGGCCCGTCAGCTGAACGGAGCTCGGCGCTGCTGCTTCGTGTGCTGCCATCGCCTTGTCCCTCGAAGGCAGCAACTGCTGCTGCTGCTGCTGCTGCTGCTGCTGCTGTTGGTGCTGCTGGTGCTGTTGGTGCTGCTGGTGCTGCTGATGCTGTTGGTGCTGCTGGTGCTGTGGGGTGGGATGCGTGTACTGCTGCTGGTGCTGCGGCTGCTGCAGGAAGTGCTGCTGCTGCTGCTGCTGCTGCTGCTGCTGCTGCTGCTGCAGATGGTGCTGCTGGGAGACAAGCGGGTCCAGCGCAGCAGCAGCAGCAGAGCGAGGGCCTCTATTGTCTCTTCGCGGCAGCAGACGCTGCACTGTCTCCTCTAAGCTTTCGGCTTCGGTGGTGTGCTCGCGAGTTGTGCTGCTGCTGCTACTTCGTATGCCAGCAGCAGCAGCAGCAGCAATTGCATCTGCTGCTATCTGCTGTCTCTCCTCTGCAGGCAGGAGACCCCCAGAAGCAGCAGCAGCAGCAGCAGCAGCAAGCTGCTGCTGCGGCGGAAGCCGTGGGGTTGTTGATCTTGTTAAACGAACAGCAGCACCACGCTGCAGCCAGGCTTCTGCTGCAGCAGCAGCAGGTTGTATATCTGCTGCAGCACGTGATGACGGCCCGCAGTCAGACAATCTGCTGCTGCTGTTGCTGAAGTCGTGGGGAACAGATGAAGCAGCAGCAGCAGCAGCAGCTGCTGCTGCTGCTGCTGAAGCAGCAGAGCCTGTACACGCCGGCCCTATCACCTCTGCTAGCTCCTCCTGCGCAGACAAACGTGCTGCTTCCATCTGCAGCACACAACAGCAGCAGCAGCAGATTCGACAAGTATAAGTAACAGCAGCAGCAGCAGCAGCAGCAGCAGCAGCAGCAGCAACAGCAGCAGCAGCAGCAACAGCAGCAGCAGCCGTACCATCTTGTGTCGGATATATCTTAGTAGCGGCGTCAAGAAGAGTTTTGCTGCTGCTTCTGCTGCAGCAGCTTTAGATACTCCCGTAGCAGAAGCATCATCAGCCTGGTCGTTGCTTGCTGCTGCTGCTGCTGCTGCTCCAGCATCAGCAGCAGCAGCAGCAGCAGCTGCTGCTGCTGCTGTTCCGTGCGCCTCCACGAGGGCCTCCAGACACGACAGCAGCAGCCGCGGCGGGGCCGCGCATGTCAAATACAAGAAGGAGAGTGTAGCTGCAGCAGCAGATACACAACTCAAACAAATCAGCAGCAGCCCTAGCAGCTCTAGCAGCAGCAGCAGCAGCAACAGCAGCAGCAGCAACAGCAGCAACAGCAGCAGCAGCGCACCCCTAATGAGAGACCTAGGTAACCTCAAGCGCGGCAGCTCCACCTCAACTTGCAATACTGCAGCAGCAACTGACAGAAACACATCCATGTGGGGCTTCAACACCTGCAGCAGCAACAGCAGCAGCAGCAGCAGCAACAGCAGCAGCAGCAGCAACAGCAGCAGCAGCAGCAACAGCAGCACCGCAACACAGATCCATGCCCATCAAATCGCCTTCCCACAAGCCATACTGCTGCTGCTGCAGGTGCTGCTGCTGCAGGTGCTGCTGCTGCAGGTGCTGCTGCTGCAGGTGCTGCTGCTGCAGGTGCTGCTGCTGCAGGTGCTGCTGCTGCAGGTGCTGCTGCTGCAGGTGCTGCTGCTGCAGGTGCTGCTGTTGCAGGTGTTGCTGCTGCAGGTGCTGCTGCTGCAGGTGCTGCTGCTGCTGCTACAGACACACCGATTGTCTGAAGAGCAGCAGCTGTGCAGCAGCTTCGAATGCCGCCTGCAAGAACTGGAAACCTGAACACAGCAGCAGCAGCAGCAGCAGCAGCAGCAGCAGCAGATTGAAGCAGCAGCTGTCTCAAGCAGCAGCAAGCCGCACCAACAAGAATACATAACAGCAGCAACAGCAGCATTAGCTGCAGCTGCAGCAGCAACAGCAGCAGCAACAGCTAGAGCAACAGCAGCAACAGCTACAGCAACAGCAGCACCAGCTACAGCAGCACCAGCTACAACAGCAACAGCTACAGCAGCAACAGCTACAGCAGCAACAGCACCAGCTACAGCAGCACCAGCTACAGCAGCAACAGCACCAGCTACAGCAGCAACAGCACCAGCTGCAGCAGCAACAGCACCAGCTACAGCAGCAGTAACAGCTACAGCAGCAGCAACAGCACCAGCTACAGCAGCAACAGCACCAGCTACAGCAGCAGGAACAGCTACAGCAGCAGCAACAGCACCAGCTACAGCAGCAGGAACAGCTACAGCAACAGCACCAGCTACAGCAGCAGCAACAGCACCAGCTACAGCAGCAGGAACAGCTACAGCAACAGCACCAGCTACAGCAGCAGCAACAGCACCAGCTACAGCAGCAGGAACAGCTACAGCAACAGCACCAGCTACAGCAGCAGCAACAGCACCAGCTACAGCAGCAGGAACAGCTACAGCAACAGCACCAGCTACAGCAGCAGCAACAGCACCAGCTACAGCAGCAGGAACAGCTACAGCAACAGCACCAGCTACAGCAGCAGCAACAGCACCAGCTACAGCAGCAGGAACAGCTACAGCAACAGCACCAGCTACAGCACCAGCAACAGCACCAGCTACAGCACCAGCAACAGCACCAGCAGCAGCACCAGCAGCAGCACCAGCAGCAGCAACAGCAGCAGCAGGGCGAAGTGAGGTTACCCTTAGTACTGAGAAGACAGCGAGGGAGGCGTAGGCCCGCCTCTGCCTGCAAACCCCGAAGCAGTCGGGCGATAGAAGCAGCAGCAGCTAACCCTATCCACGATTCTTCAGGTTGCTGCTGCTGCTCTTGCTGCTGCTGCTGCTGCTGCTGCTGCTTCTGCTTCTTCGCCTGCTGCTGCTGCTGCTGCTGCTGCTGCTTCTCCTCATTGCCAGTATACGAAGACCATGACACATTC
>OY986948.1:4812697-4815197 GCA_963920595.1 Eimeria praecox
TTAAATCGATTGCAACAAGTATATTGTAGTGATATAGGGGTAGAATATATGCATATATTAGATAGTAATATATGTAACTTCCTAAGACAGAGGTTAGAGACAGAGTTCCCGTATACATTTAGTGTAGCACAGAAGAAGAAGATATTAACAAGATTAACCCGAGCAACATTATTTGAATCATTCTGTTCCTCTAAATTTTCAACAACAAGACGGTTCGGTTTAGATGGATGCGAAAGCTTGATTGTAGGGATGAAGAGTATAACGAAACGGGCTGTATATACAGGCATTGAATCAATTGTTATAGGCTTAGCACATAGAGGAAGATTGAATGTATTAGTAAATGTATTACACAAATCTATGCAACAAATGTTGAGCGAGTTTAGAGGAAGAACAGGATATGGATCGAGTTTATGGGGGAATACAGGGGACGTTAAATATCATTTAGGGGTTGATAAAGAGTTATATGATGTAGACACACAGAGAAGTTTGCATCTATCTGTTCTACCCAATCCTTCCCATTTGGAAGCAGTTAATCCTGTTGTATTAGGAGTAACTAGAGCACAACAATATTATCGGGATGATAAGAATAGAAAATATATACTGCCTATAATTATACACGGAGATGCGTCTATTGCAGGACAGGGTGTTGTTTATGAAACCATACAAATGTCGGCACTACCATATTATACTGTAGGCGGATCTATTCATCTAATTGTTAACAATCAAATAGGATTTACAACGAATCCCCAAGACGCAGGCTCAGGAAGATATTGTACAGATATAGCGAAATCAATTGATGCTCCTGTATTGCATGTAAATGCAGATATACCTGAAGCTGTTGCCTTTGCTTGCGATATTGCACTCGAATATCGACAAACATTCGGTTCAGATGTGTTTATTGATTTAATCGGCTACAGAAGATTGGGACATAATGAGTTAGATACGCCCAAATTCACACAGCCATTAATTTATACGCTTATCACGAGAAAGAAAAATGCTATGGATCTGTATGCTAATAAACTTATACAACAAGTAAGAGATATATATTATAGATATATTTATATATATATATATATATATATATATATATATATATATGTATAGAGAGAGAGAGAGATAGATCTCTCTGTCTCTCTGTCTCTCTCTCTGTATATATATATATATGTGTGTGTGTGTATAGATATAGATATAGATAGATGTATATGTATGCAAGTATATATAAATGTATGCATATATATGCATGTATATAGATCTCTCTCTCTCTCTCTCTCTCTATATATATATATATATGTATATATATATATATATATATATATATATAAATATATATATATATATATATGTGTATATATATATAAGTATATCTGTGTATGCATCTCTCCTCCTCTCTTTTTTCGTTTCCCTCGTAATTTTTTGTTTTTCTGTTTTTAATATTCTTTTTCTTATTTTTTTGTCTTCACTTCTTTTCTTCTTCCTACCTGCTGCTGCTGCTGCTGCTGCTGCTCTTTCTGTTCTTGCTGCTGCTGTTGTTGCTGCTGCTGCTGTTGCTGCTGCTGCTGCTGCAGGAGGTAGTGACGGAGGAAGATGTCTCTCGCATGAAATCTGAGATTTGGGATTTTTATACGAGAGAATACGAAAAAAGCAAAACATTTGTTCCTCCAGATCAGGTGAGGTGTATACGCACATATTCAGGTGTATAGGCACCTCTTCTTCAGGTGTATAGGCACCTCTTCAGGTGTATAGGCACATATTCAGGTGTATAGGCACCTCTTCTTCAGGTGTATAGGCACCTCTTCAGGTGTATAGGCACCTCTTCAGGTGTATAGGCACCCCTTCTTCAGGTGTATAGGCACCTCTTCAGGTGTATAGACACCTCAGTTTATATACGAATGTGGTAGTCCTATGACTTATTAGTAGAGAAACAGAGAAAAGAGAGAAATACAGAGGCGAAGAGAGAGAGGAATACAGACAAACAGAAAGAAATAGAAACAAAATAGATATTGATATATATATATATATATATATATATAGAGAGAGAGAGAGAGAGAGAGAGAAATAGAGAGAAAGAGGGAGAGAAAGAGAAGGGGAGAGAGAGAGGGACAAATAGAGAGAGAAATAGACAGAGACAGAAAGAAAGAAAGAAAGAAAGAAAGAAAGAAAGAAAGAAAGAAGGAAAGAAAGATTGTCTCATAGTAGAATGATAGTCCTAGAGGAGATGCGGCTATTTTAAATAAAAAACAAATAAATAAAACAAATAAAATAAAATAAATAAATAAAACAAATAAATAAATAACTAGTTGTGTTGTTTGTGTTCAGTGTCAGTACGTCCCTCAGTGGAAGCATTTGGTTACTCCCGATCATCCTTCGCCTCCTCGCGTAACAGGTACAGTAAACCCTAAACCCTAAACCCTAAACCCTAGACCCTAAACCCTAGACACTAGGCCCTAAACCCTAGACACTAGGCCCTAGACCCTAAACCCTAGACCCTAAACCCTAGATA
>OY986948.1:4827697-4832697 GCA_963920595.1 Eimeria praecox
GCTTCCTATCTATCTATCTATCTAGCTAGCTAGCTATCCATCTATCTATCTGTGTTGTATTCCCTCACTGATGTAGTTGTCGCTGACGTCAATACACTGCAGGGTTTTGTTGCTTCGGAGGCTCTCCAGCAACATCTCCCCACCAGCCTTCACAAACAAACAATAAACCCTAAACCCTAAACCCTAAACCCTAAACCCTATAAACCCTAAACCCTATAAACCCTATAAACCCTATAAACCCTATAAACCCTATAAACCCTATAAACCCTATAAACCCTATAAACCCTATAAACCCAATAAACCCTATAAACCCTATAAACCCTATAAACCCTATAAACCCTATAAACCCTATAAACCCTATAAACCCTATAAACCCTAAACCCTATAAACCCTAAACCCTATAAACCCTAAACCCTAAACTTATCAAATTTTAAGCCTTAACCCTTAAACCCTCTAAACCCTAATAAACCCTAGTAAGCCCTAATAAACCCTAATAAACCCTAATACACCCTACTAAACCCTAATAAACCCTACTAAACCCTAATAAACCCTAATAAACCCTAATAAACCCTAATAAACCCTAATAAACCCTAGTAAAGCCTAATAAACCCTAGTAAACCCTAATAAACCCTAATAAACCCTAGTAAACCCTAATAAAAACCCTACTAAACCCTAGTAAACCCTAGTAAACCCTAATAAACCCTAGTAAACCCTAATAAACACATTAAACCCTAGGGTTTAGTGTATACTTGATCTATCCTCATCGCTCTGAGAGAGAGATATTTTAGGGTTTTGTTGTTTTTAATAGCTTGACAGATTTCTACAAACCCCCGCAAACCCCCGAAAGAACAAAACCCTAAGTCTAAAGACTCCAGCGTATTCGTTGTCTGCAGCAGCAGCAGCAGCAGAAGCAGCAGCAGGAGAAGGAGAAGCAGAAGCAGCAGCAGCAGCAGCAGAAGCAGAAGCAGAAACAGCAGCAGCAGCAGAAGCAGCAGAAGCAGCAGAAGGAGAAGCAGAAGCAGCAGAAGTAATTAAAAGCAGCAGCAAGTCAACAGCAGAAGCAACAGCAGCAGCAACAGCAGCAGCAACAGCAACAGCAGCAGCAACAGCAGCAGCAACAGCAGCACCATCACCAACAACAGCAACAGCAGCAGCAGCAGAATCAGCAGCAGCGGCAGCCCAGTTAACATCAACAGCAAAATTAAGAGGAGGAGCAGCAGCACAGTCAGCAGCGGCAGCAGCAACAGCAGCAGCAGCAACAGCAGCAACAGCAACAGCAGCAGCAACAGCAGCAGAAACTGCAGCAACAACAACAACAGCAACAGCAGCAATAGCAGCAACAGCAGCAACAACAGCAACAGCAGCACCATCACCACCACCACCAACAACAACAACACCATCACCACCACCAACAACAACAGCAGCAGCAACAGCAGCACCAGCAGCATCACCAGCAGCACCATCACCAACAACAGCAACAGCAGCACCAGCAGCAGCAACAGCAGCAACAGCAGCAGCAACAGCATCACCAGCATCATCATGATGGCTCTCACCTCCAGCATTTTTCTGATGGCAACACAATTATTTTTATTTATATAATTAAACTCCAATGATAATTTTTTTAGATTTTTCGTCTTCGGTAGAATATGCAAAATTTCGTCCGTCTCACAATCTGTCAAACTTACTCGACTCAAATCTACACACACACAATAAACTATAAACTATAAACAATAAACCCTAGTTAACCCTAAACCCTAGTTAACCCTAAACCCTAGTTAACCCTAAACCCTAAACCCTAAACCCTAAACAATAAACCCTAAACCCTAAACCCTAAACCCTAATAAACCCTAAACCCTAAACCCTAGTTAACCCTAGTTAACCCTAAACCCTAAACCCTAGTTAACACTAGTTAACCCTAGGTAACCCTAGTTAATCCTAGTAAACCCTAAACCCTAAACCCTAGTTAACCCTAGTTAACCCTAGTTAACACTAGTTAACCCTAGTTAACCCTAGTTAACCCTAAACCCTAAACCCTAAACCCTAATAAACCCTAAACCCTAACTCCTAAACCCTAGTAAACCCTAGTTAACCCTGGTAAACCCTAATAAACACTAATAAACTCAAATAAACCCTAATAAACCCTAATAAACACGTTAAACCCTAATAAACCGTAAACCCTAAGCTCTGAACCCTAAACCCTAAACCCTAAACCCTAAACCCTAAACCCTAAACCCTAAACCCTAAACCCTAGGTCTTTAATAGTGAAGAGACATCTAAACTCGTATAGGAAAGGGAGATAGAAGGAGGAGGCCCGGGAGTATATTTAAGATAAACCTCAAGTGCAGCAGCAACAGCAGCAACAGCAGCAACAGCAGCAACAGCAGCAACAGCACCAGCAACAACAGCAACAGCACCAGCAACAACAGCAACAGCAGCAACAGTAGCAACAGCACCAGCAACAGCAGCGCCATCACGACGACCACCACCACCACCACGACCACCACCACCCCCCCCACCACCACCAGCACCAGCAGCAGCACCAGCAGCAGCAGCAGCAACAGCAGCAGCAGCAGCAGCAGCAGCAGCAGCATCAAACCTATTTCTTCAATATGGGGGTTTTCTGCTAATCCCTCTCTAAGGAGGAGACGAATCTGTATTGGAGTTAATCCCAAAGACCCGAGAGATAGATATCTAGGTAAGTAGAAGCTGTCTTCTTCTTGACTGCTGCTGCTGCTGCTGCTGCTGCTGCTGCTGCTGTTGCTGCTGCTGCTGCTGCTGCTGCTGTTGGTGGTGTTGGTGGTGGTAGTTGTTGTGGGGTGATGTGGGGTATGACGACTCCGTCGAAGAAGCGAAACAAAGTTGGGATCGAGTAGGGAACGGCATTCTTCCTGCTGCTGCTGCTGCTGCTGCTGCTGCTGCAGCAGCCGCAGCTGTAATTTACTGCGTCTTAGATATTCGTTGTGCTGCTCCAAAGCAAGAGATTGAAGTTGCTCTCCAAGGATGCGCTCCCCCTCCTCTTGCTGCTGCTGTAGCTCCTGCAGCAGCAGCAGCAGCAGCAGCAGCAGCAGCAGCAGCAGCAGCAGCAGCAGTAGCAGCAGCGGTAGCAGCAGTTGTAGTTGTAGTTGTAGTAGTAGTAGTTGCAGTTTATATTCTGTCTCTTTTCGTCTTTTGTTGTGTCTCTCTATTATATTTATATTCTGTCTTTCTTGTATATTTATATTTTATATCTCTATTATATTTATATTGTTGTTGTATTATATTTATATTCTGTCTTTCTTTTATATTTATATTTTATATCTCTATTATATTTATATTGTTGTTGTATTATATTTATATTCTGTCTTTCTTGTATATTTATATTTTATATCTCTATTATATTTATATTGTTGTTGTATTATATTTATATTGTTGTTGTATTATATTTATATTCTGTCTTTCTTGTATATTTATATTTTATATCTCTATTATATTTATATTGCTTCTGTATTATATTTATATTCTGTCTTTCTTTTATATTTATATTTTATATCTCTATTATATTTATATTTTATATCTCTATTATATTTATATTGTTGTTGTATTATATTTATATTGTGTCTTTCTTGTATATTTATATATTATCTCTCTATTATATTTATATTGTTGTTGTATTATATTTATATTGTTGTTGTATTATATTTATTTTCTGTCTTTCTTTTATATTTATTTTCTGTCTCCTTTTTTATTATTTTTATTTATTGTTTTATTTTTATAAATACAAATAAAACAAACAGGAGTTTCTTGATTTGTCTCTCTCTCGTTTTAATAAACAATAAATAGATAAATAAATAAATAAATAATTTAATTATATATATATATATATAAATATATATATATATATATATATATATATATATATATATATATATATATATATATATATATATATCCCTACAGCTGCTCCTCGGAGGTCTGTCCTAAACCCTAAACCCTAAACCCTAAACCCTAAACCCTAAACCCTAAACCCTAAACCGTAAACCCTAAACCCTAAACCCTAGCTTGTGAAGAATTGTATGTCTGCTGCTAATAGCTACAGATGCTCGTGTCTTCTTCTTCTGTTTAGAGTGTATGAGGAGTCCTAATCTGGTTATACACCTCAAACATTTAGGGTTTAGGGTTTAGGGTTTATTAAGGTTTATTAGGTTTTATTAGGGTTTATTAGGGTTTATTAGGGTTTAGGGTTTCGGGTTTATTAGGGTTTAGGGTTTAGGGTGTACTAGGGTTTATTAGGGTTTAGGGTTTACTAGGGTTTAGGGTTTAGGGTGTACTAGGGTTTATTAGGGTTTATTATTGTTTATTAGGGTTTAGGGTTTACTAGGGTTTAGGGTTTACTAGGGTTTAGGGTTTACTAGGGTTTAGGCTTTATTATTGTTTATTATTGTTTATTATTGTTTATTAGGGTTTATTAGGGTTTACTAGGGTCTAGGAATTAGGGTTTAACGTGTTTCTTATTGTTTCTTATTGTTTCTTATTGTTAATTATTGTTAATTATTGTTAATTAGGGTTTAGGGTTTAGGGTTTAGGGTTTAGGGTTTGATATTACCAGCTCCCTCCTTCTCTGTATGATAGCTTTTAATGCCTCAGTTTGAGGGAGAAACTCCGCGACAGGAAAGACAACAACAGAAGAAGAAGACATAGTGTTTGAAGTAGGTTTATATAATATAATATAATATAATATAATATAATATAATATAATATAATATAATATAATATAATATAATATAATATAATATAATATAATATAATATAATATAATATAATATAATATAATTAATTTAATTTAATTTAATTTAATTTGGTTTAATTTAATTTAATTTAATTTAATTTATTTAATTTATATACAAAGAGAGAGAGAGAGAGAGAGAGAGAGAAAGAAAGAAGAAAAAGACAGAGAGAGATATTCTCTCTCTCTCTCTCTCTCTCTCTCTCTCTCTCTCTCTCTGTCTGTCTGCGGTACAGAC
>OY986948.1:4835197-4837697 GCA_963920595.1 Eimeria praecox
GTCTCTTCTTTATTATCTATCTCTTCTTATCTATCTATCTCTGTTATTATCTATCTGTCTCTATTATTATCTATCTGTCTCTGTTCTTATCTATCTATCTCTGTTATTATCTATCTGTCTCTGTTCTTATCTATCTTTCTCTTTTATTTATTATTATTATTATTTTATTAACTTTCTTTCTTTTTTATTATTTGTCTCTATTTATTATTTGTCTGTTTCTATTATTATCTCTCTCTCTTTTCTATAAATAAATAAATAAATAAATAAATAAGTAGATATATTTATTTATTTTATGTTCTCATTATATATTTAATTTACTATTATTTATTATTTTTCTGTCTCTCTTTTTATTATTTGTTTGTCTCTTTCACTCCAAATATATAATTGTATATTATATTATATATTATTATATATTATATTATTATATTATATATTATTATATTATATTCTATTTCCAATTATTTTATACCTTTGTTTGTTCTTTTATTTTTATTTATTATTTATTTATTTTAATTTTATTTATTTATTTACTTTAATTTTATTTATTTATTTATCCATTATTTATTTTATTTTTATTTATTTCTTACGTCAGTATGCAATTAATTAATTAATTAATTAATTAATTAACTAATTAATTAATTAATTAATTAATTATTTTTATTTGTCTTCTACTTGTTTGTAGTTGTTTATTCTTTTATCTTCGTTTATGTTTGTTTTCAACTATTTATATATGTGTTATTTATTTATTTATTTTTATTTATTAATTTATTTATTTTTATTTATTTATTTTTATTTATTTATATTTATATTTATTTATTTATTTATTTTTATTTATATTTGTATTTCTTGTCTACAACAAACTCTAAACATTATTTTAATTTATCTGCGCCTGTCTCCTTTCTGCTGTCTCTTCACCTTTTTAATATTTATTTCTATCTATCTAATTTAATTTAATTTAATTTAATTTAATTTAATTTAATTTAATTTAATTAATTTAATTTAATTAATATATTTTAATTTGAATGACAGAAATGTTTTTATCGTTGCTTCGAGCATCACAACTGTTCAGCTCTAAGCCTTCGCTAGTTAGATATGACAAGCTGTGTTGCTGCTGCTGCTGCTGCTGCTGCTGCTGCAGCTGCTGCTGCTGCTGCTGTTGCAGCTGCTGCTGCAGCAGCAGCAGCAACAGCAGCAAGAAAGAAGACACACAGCAGCAGCAGCAGCAGCAGCAGCAGCAGCAATCCTGTTTAAGTTTTTTTTAATAACCTGATTTCTACGCACGTTCTATGCAGGTGCTGCAACTGCTGCTGTTGCTGCTGCTGCTGCTGCTGCTGTTGCTGCTGCTGCTTCTGCTGCTGTTGCTGCTGCTGCTGCTGTTGCTGCTGCTTCAGTCTTTCTTCGAGTTGTCTTTGTTGCTGTGTATGATTCTTGCAACACCCTCCTCTCGCTCCTGCTGCTGTTTCCTCTATTGTTGCTGCTGCAGCTACAACTAGTTCTTATTGCTGCTGCTGCTGCTGCAGCAGCAGCAGCAGCACCTGCTGCTGCTGCTGCTGCTGCTGCTGCTGCTGCGAGTGTTAGCGGACCGCGCTGTTTAGCTGCGGCTTTGTCTTCGCTTCATTTCATTCCCAGAATCAAAAACAGCAGCAAGCTGGCATCTGCTGCTGCTGCTGCTGCTGCTGCTGCTGCTGCTGTTGCAGTAGACTCTGCTGCTGCTCCTGCAGCAGCAGAATCTGCTGCTGCTGCTGCTGTTGTTGCTGCTGTTGCTGCTGCTGCTGACTCCTTTGTTGCATCTTCTGTTGCTGCTGCTGCTGCTGCTTCTGTTGTTTTTGTTTGCTGTTTCTGCTGCTATTGCAGATTCTGCTGCTGCTGCTGCTGCTGCTGCTGCTGCAACAACAGCATCAGCAACAGCAACAGCAGCAGCAGCAGCAGCAGCAACTATTTCTCTCTTAAGATTGCATGGCTTCTTGTTTTGCTTGTGCTAATAATGGTTTTATAGCATTAAGTCCCTCAATAACATTTGCTGCTGCATCGGAGTAGAGTTTGACTTTCTCTTGTTGTACAGCAGCAGCAGCAGCAGCAGCAGCTAGCTCTTTCAGTGTTGTAGTAAGCGTTTCCAACATTTGTTGTTGTCTTGTTTTTAATTTATCGTACGAATCCGCAATTTTAGCTCCCAATAATTCTATCTCCCCACTATCTATTTTACGAAGAGACGTGAGGTGTATATGCATCAATGTCTCTTCTGCTGCAGCAGCAGCAAAACCTGGAGCTAACATTCGTACTGTGTCTGCTGCTGCTGCAGCTAGCTTCTCGGCTGTATTGCTGCTGTTGGTTTGATGTAGTAATTCGACTATAGAAGATAAACTCTCCACATTAAAACTTTTGATATATCTTCCAAATGCTTCTGCTGCTGCTTCAGGCGCACTTGATGCTGCTGCTGCTGCTGCTGCTGCTGGTGTTGCTGCTGCTGCTGCATCCCCATCCGCAGCATCAGCAGCAGCAG
>OY986948.1:4845197-4850197 GCA_963920595.1 Eimeria praecox
GATAGATAGATAGATAGATAGGTATGTAGGTAGGCAGATAGATAGGTATGTAGGTAGGTAGGTAGCTAACTAGCTAGCTAGCTGTCAGCCATAACATGTGCTAGCTAGCACATGTTATGGCTGACAGCGCCAGTACGCTGTACGGGAAGCCAACAGTTACTGACAGCAGCAACACCGCTAGCAGCAGCAACAACAATAGAAGCAGCAATAATAGTAGCAGCAGCAGCAATAGAAGCAGCAATAATAGCAGCAGCAGCTGCTGCTGCAGCATTGCTAGCCGAAGCTACTGCTGCTACGATTCGGTGGTGAGGAGATATCTTTCATTTAAATTTGTTTGCTGTATAAAAATGGGGTTAGTTATTATATCCCTTGTTAAGGATTAAGGGATATTCTAGCAACTTATTTATTAGTATTTATTATTTATTTATTTATTTATTTATTTATTTATTATTTATTATAATTAAATTATTATATATTGTTTATAATTATTAGGGTTCATAATAATATTTATTATTATGTTTATTGGGGAGTTGCATGCATCAAAATGCCATTCTTGATGCATGCAGCGTTATCTTCCAGCTACAGAAAATGTAGTATAATAAAAAATAATTGTTTACTAAAAAAATATAATAAAAAATATAAATAAAAACAATAAATAATAAAAATATTAAAATTTTATTATATTAATTAAAAAAATTCATTATAATAAAAAATAACTTTGTATTAAAAAAATATAATAAAAAATATAAATAAAAACAACAATTAATAAAAATATTAAAATTTTATTATATTAATTAAAAAAATTCATTTAAAATTTAAAGGAATACTTCTTGAGGTAAATTGAGCTCCAACAACAATAATAATAATAATAATAATAAATATAATAATAATACAACAACAACAATAATAATAATAATAATAATAAATACAATAATAATAATAATAAGAGCAATAAATGAATAAATATATATATAACACTCCAAGATGTTGTACAATATCTTCATGAGAATTGTTTGAAGCTGTTCGTGTTTATATTTCTACTGAGATTGAGGTTGGCTCTTAGAGGGGGATAAATGTTTTGATGTTTGTCTGCAGTGTTACTGCATGCATTAAATGAGGAGTTGCTGTTGAAAGGCTTCTGTGTATGTTTGTCTTGCTACAGACATTGCAGCAGCAGGGGGCGGGGTGTTGCTCCTTATGTGTCCGTGGCTTTGATTCCACATCATCCCCAAACAAAACCTTTTATAGATCTACACCAGATTACAAGGTTACAGGATATTGGATGGGGAGCGGGTGGGATCGACTGTTTTGACTGTTTTAAAATAATGTTTACTTCACGTCTTCGACTCTATTGCACTTCGTCATGCTCTTCTCCTACGATCGTGAATCCTACGTAGTAACACTCTATCGTTCTTAGAGAGGGGAGCCAGCAGCTAACTGCACCCCGGAGACAGATGCTGGTGGATAGTATTGATAGCATTGATTGGTAGCGAAGGTCCTCACAAAACAAGCGGGATATTACCTCTCAAATCCCTTTAACAAAGCAATCTCTTTCTCTGTGTGCAAAGTGGAGACGAATAAAGATCTGCCGTCTTGTGGGGAGGCGGGCGATATACTCTGTAAAACCCTTACCAAACGGTCCCTCCCTCTATCCTTACGCCAAGTGAAGATTGATCAAGACCTGCCTTCTGATGGGGTTTAGGGTTTAGGGTTTAGGATGCCTCGCCGAATTGAAGCAAGCGCAGTATCTTTATCTGGCAAGTCCTACGATACCTTCACACCAAGTACACATCATGTAACATGCCTCCGGCTGTTCGGCTCATCTCTTTCTGAAGGGGAGCATAATAGAGGGGGCCAATGGAGCAATTACTCGCTCCCCTGTATGTTTGCTGTCACCTTCGAAATGTACCTGAACGCTACCGTTGCTATTAGTACCTTCCTTATTAGAAGGAGGGGAAGAAAGAAACTGTTAGATATGTCTACCCCGATGTATCTCCTCTCCGGATACACACACACACTGGCAGTGAAAGCTTGTCAAGATGCTCAGCCACTCATATTTTATCCTCAGGACGGAAATGGGGTAGAGTACAGTACAAACGAGAAAATTTAGACAAGGAGAGTCATCGGTAGCTTGTTATCTCACAGAGTATTGTAGCATACCCTGTTTTATGCCGGTGTTCGTATCTCTACTTGTTTATACGCCGGGTGTAGGGGACCAACTACATCTCTAACTAGCTTGTACGCTACATTCTACAGAATTAGCTCAAGCAGCAAAAGGAAGATTGGTTATAGCTGCAAGCAAGGCTACCTTGCAGCACTAGCACCAGCAGAGTCTGGTGGGGCTAATGAAACGACAACCAGCGTTTGTATCAGCCGGACGCTGTGTCCAGGAAGCCAGAAGGCTAGAGGAGGAGGTATGCAGCTGCGGGGTAACCCCTTCCTCGAGCCTTTGAGCCTATTGCAGCTTGTGACTCTCCTCATACAAAATCGAGGACCATCACTACAAGTACTTTTACTGGGTAAACAGGATTTCAGTGTGCACTCAGTATCTTATAGCGGGGCTGTCTGATGGAGAGAGGCAAGCCCACACTTGCATGGATGGGGGGAGGAGATTTAGGGGGAGACGGGGAGGAGCTAGCAAATATGATGCAGTGCTTCCTTATCAATGAAAAAACTAAAGCCCCATTCTACCGCGCTAGCTGAGAGTGAGGAAAGAGAGTTGGGAAATGATTCAGGTCCAACCTTATGGATATTGGGGCTGTGGATACCAACCTCGCTCAGAAAGAGAAGAAAATGAAAACAGACAGCAGCCGGCTCATCGGTCACTCCCAAACTCGATGGATCGTGTCTAACCGCTGACATGTTTCTTTTGCAACAAACAAAGTCATACAAATCGAGATTGAAGGAATACAGAAACAGTTTAAGAACTGGAGAAGCAAGACTTGGCGCCACCATGAATAAAATAATAAAACAATAAAACGTTCAGGAGATTGCTGAGTTTACAACCCAACATGCGCAACATGCGGCGGCCAGTCAGGAGGGCTGAAGGAGGCGAGTTCTGCTCATGAAGAGCATCCTCAAGTCAGCTCTTTACCTTTTCGAGTTACTACCGAGGGCCAGGTGCTACCACCGCTACTTGGCACACTCTATGAAGTGCCTCTGGTATCTGATGCTACGGAGACGAGATGCAACCTGCTGTTGGATTCTGTGGCTACACTTCGCAGATAGAAACCCGAACTAGCTGCTCAATCCACGAATGGGCCAAATTACCATGATGTAGGATTGTTATATAGGGCGTCTTCACCACAAATTAATCCTAGGCATGCTGTAGACAACTCATTCGAGGTCTCGCATGCAGCATCCTCCAGATATTGGTGGCGTGTTTAGGCGGCAACGGGTAAGTACTCAACTCACGGTCCCAACATCATTTGCATCATCTAGAGTAGGTTTTCAAAAGAATCATCATTACTGACAGGAAACGAAGCTCAATAGCCACTATTAATCCAGAAGACTTGGTTTCATTAGATTCAAGCTTTCTTCAAAGCTCGCAGAGGAGGGAGAAGTTGAATATATTCGCCCAGCATGGAGGTGCAATCACACCATTCCTGCTGAATCAAGGAATTACCAAGGTTTCCCTGAGCTATACAACAAACGGCAATAACTTCATTGTGAGGAAGAACAGCTGGAGGCAATTGAGATCCTGGACACACGTGTAACAAACTACCCTCAGAGGCCGACGAAAGTGCGAATATTGCGTTAGGTGAATAAAAGATTGACAGTCTAAGTGCGCATGCAGAGATAGCCTGAGTGAAGCAGTTCTGTAGGAGAATCCGTTTGCCCCCCTAAGCTCAACAGGAGCGAGTGAAGGAGTGCCTACATGCAGCTTAGCGTAAACTTGCGCCCCAAACAGTCATGGGGTAACTGATGCTTTGTAGTACCCATCGATCTACCTTCTCTTCTCTTCTGTGTTGATTGCTACCCCCCATGGCCTACGCCACCTTCCTTGCGTATAGGTAGCCCCGCACCACACCCGACAACAATTAAGTTATTTCATATTTGAAGCAAGGTTGGGATACCGGCATCAAAAAGCCGCTTCCACCACAATCGGCCTTCACAGAGTGCAAACAGTACGAGCGCTCACATCACTGCGATTCCCCTCGTAGGGCCGAGCTGCGGGTAGGCTGCAGCAGCAGCATAGAGAGCAGGCGTTTCTGAATACTACCCCTAATGCGCGTTCTCCTTGATGCTTTCTTTCCTTTCGTGATTATGAGTGGCCAGACACTCGAGGGGGTTTGCTGCTTGGTAAGGAAGGAGGGGCAGGAGCATCATCCCTGTGTGAGGTTTGTACTTGTATCGCCTCCATTTGAGCAGAGGCTGGCTACTGAGGGCCAAGTAAGTATTTAAGTACTGTCTAGACTATCCGCACGTTTAAATAAAATAAAATAAAAAGGAGTTGATTGCGCCTGCATGCAGGTGTGCCTTACAGGATTATCTACAGCAAGAAGCGTGGCAGCAATTCATGACAGGCCAGCTCCTCTCTGCATTAGTACTAAGCCATTGGGCAGCCATTCGCAGGTAGCCTGAAGGGTGGCGGGTTTGTTAGTTGCTACGTGTAGACCTTTCCTTAACTCTTTTGGATGCATGCGCTCAGTTCACGACGGCCTCCAACTCAGACCGAGGATTAACATTATACGCTACAAGCCCCCCCTAATATATATATATATATATATATATATATATATATATATATATATATATATATATATATATATATATATATATATATATGTATATAGCTATTCAGTATTTTACTTGCCCTCTCTACCCTGCTTTGTATGTATCAGGAAACAAGTAGGAGCACCCCAAAAGATACTTTCAAATGTGAGGCTACAGAGACAGAGACAGAGACAGAGAGCCCCTCGTGCAAGTATAATACGCAGGCTCCCTATCAAACGAATCTGCACGAATTAAACGTGCACAGATGATAAACAGTTCTCTTC